>ML778996.1:1990650-2000877 GCA_009831015.1 Picea engelmannii
CTTATGGGCTACATCTCCTGGTCCAGCTTCCAATGGATCATTATTATTAATTGCTCAAAAAGTGCTCAAAAACATGTCTTACAATGCTCAAAATGACAAACCGACTGCTCCAATGGCTTCCCAGCGTCCCAAAACCCCTGTCTAGGCTCTTTCGGCACCTCAATCGGTCGAAAAATGAAGAAGTTAGGCCCCCTGGAAGTCTCCCTCTTCAAGCTTGCTGTCTCTGGTTCTACAATTCGCACCCTCCTTGAGTGAACCTGGCTCACACGCTCTTTTAAGCACAAAAACCCAGCACCGGGCGCAACCGTGCCAACGGTGCAAAATATAGAATGGTTAAGGGCGCGCCAGCCCCTAACCACTTCGGCACCTGGGCGTATGGCGCATATGACCGTAGTCTTGGCAAATGGGTGGTTAGTTCGTTGAATCGCTCCAACCGTGTAACCCCCCGCGCTCCAACTCGTGGGCATATGCAAAATAGTAAAACCACGGGCCACGTTCCAAGTCCCGCGCATATATATAATGGAGTGGCATATACAATGGTTATTACATTACATATATAATATATGATTCACACGCGGGTATTACAATGTTAACACACGGTTATATGTGTTGTGCAATGGAACCATGGGTCGGGGCTAAACCACGGCCCACCCCCTTTCCGTTCAAAACTACGACCAAACTTAAATGCAATGTAATCCATATTCCTCACAAGTAATGAACGGCGGTAAGTTGGTTATTGGAGTTTGTGTAAACACTATGTGGAGGAGAGGTCCGGGGGTCGAACCCCGCGGCCTCCAATATTTTGTATATAGAAATCCTTAGCCAACCAGTGAGTGACACGTGGCGCCCTTGGATTGGGTCACGTGTCCTCCTATTATTGGCCACCCAATGACACGTGTCAACATCCGACTCGCCCAAAATCGACCAATCAACATCTGCCATGTCACCACCGTACGGCCTGTACGGTCCTGCCACGTCACCGTACGGACTGTACGGACTGTACGGACAGGTACAGTCAGCATAAATTTTTTTGCCTGTTTGGCTTGGCGGACAGATCGCGATATCTTCTCCATACGGACTCCGTTTGAGAAAGTAAATATACCACCAGAATCAGGAAGACGAGACGGACGCAATGACACTGTTTTCGTCGCATTCCGAGCACTTTGAAAATTGAGAAAAATTTGATCCCCTGATCACTAAAATAAAAAAATATCTCTAAAGAGTATTTTTGGGCTTAATGGCATATTATTAAAGGTTTTTAAAAAAGTATTCCCACCTAGTAGCATTGTTTTGGAACATGTTAAAGAAAAAATCCTTTTAAATGGACAAGGACAAAAAGGGACAAGGAGGTGAGGTGGCTAAAGGAGGTGTTGTGTGTGATTTGGTGCAAGGGTGTACTAAATGTACTTATTCAATAGGTTGGAATTGTTGGTGCATATAGAAAATAAAAAGTACAAAATATGTGAGTGAGCAAAGCTAAATGAATTACATCCTTTAACATGCAATCAATGGAAAATTTAAAGAGAAGGGCAAAGAAAACCTTTGAATAATCTTCTCAGTCAACTGCCAAGTGATGTAGAGCTAGTGAAGTTGGATTCAAGTAAAGGAAGCCTCTTTTGTGAACCTACACACAAATATAACCAAACAACCAACACTACTAAGCATTTCCAGGTTGGAAGTTTACATGGAAGCAACATGGAACTTGTGATATTGCAAAATTTATTGTGTTGATGTCATATAGGAACCTTTTGAAAGTATTGAAGGATTATGCACACAATCTTCATGGACCATGAATTGATGTGCCACATAGTCATATCTTTTGTTATTTGAACAATTTGACTTAGATAACTTAGGAATTTCTCGTTATTTTATGATTCATGTGCTTCATTGTGTTTGTATAAGCTGATTAGTGATGTCTTTGGTGTAAACACCTTCATTTGTGAAAGTGGACGAAAATAATGGAACAAAAATGATTCTAAATCGTGGATAGGGAATATGAAAAAAAATGGGGGTCTCTACCAAGGGTGCATCTCCTTGGATGGGGTGAATGATGGAGAATTGATTGCATATGGAGCTTTAAAATGGAAATGTGGTGAACCAATGGTTCATCATCCCGAGTCCAAAGGAGGGAAATAAACCAAAGTGTAACTTCTTGAGAGTCCATTGGAAAAATGTTAACAACTATTAAGAGCAAGGTATGAGGCTCATTATGCAACCATAGAACACAAGGACTCCCACTTTTATGGGGAACAATGACATGGGTGACAACATGCAAAGAATGCTAAACTAGGGAAACCAATGTAAGGAGGTGCATTACCATTCAATTAGGGAGAAAAGGGGAGCTTATAGGGGTAAATCCACTCACCAAAACATGGTTGAACTTGCAAATTATTCAAAGGAAGACAATAGGTAAGTTGGATCATCTAATTTTGACTTCACTCTAGTTTTGATTTCACCTGTGCTAGGTTAGTGCATTTCTCTTGATCTACAATTTTGTCTATTCAATTTTCAATTTTAATGGATTTTGGGCCTATAAAACTACATGTTGGGGGTCCTAATGAACCACATAGGTATTAAAGAAATAATTGTGCATACATGCATGAAAAAATCTTCAACAATCGACGTAGACCGTTTTTCCTCCCAAAGTAACTGAAAACTGAGGAAGGATCCCTAAAGGTTGACTAACTCTTCTGTCAAAGGTTAACAGATTTTGAATCATAGGTGCAAGCTGCGGGGAATCAAAATCTTGCCAAGAATTTGCGGATAATATGCTAAGAGAAGCAACTTATTCTATTATAGTGTTAGGAATATTCCTATCACAAACCTGTACGATGATTTGGAAAGGAACGTAAGAGGGAAGAAGAGGTTCTGTCAAATTATTCCAATTAATAGAAATCATTTGATTGCTTGAAGGGGGTTCCATTGGAACGGGTAGATTTCTCCCTTGTCCGTGTGAATAAGTATTAATGAGGTATACCTGAGCGACATCCTCACTCTTTGAATGAGGAGTGGGATCGACCGATGATGGAATCAGATTGACCACTTTGGTTGCACTCTTCAAGGGAGGAGTGGGATCGACCGATGACAGAACCGGATCGACCACTTTGGCACTTTTCAGAGGAGGAGTGGGATCAATCGATGATGGAAATGGATCGACCACTTTGGCACTCCTCAAGGGAGGAGTGGGATCGATCGACGACAGAACTGGATCAACCACTTTGGCACTCTTCAGATGAAGAGTGGGGATGATTGATGACGGAACTGGATCTGTCACTTTGGCACTCCTCAAGGGAGGAGTGGGATTGATTGATGATGTACTCAGATCAACCACTTTGGATTCACTCTTTAAGGGAAGAATGGGGCCAATGGATGGAAACATATCGACGAATTGGGTTTCACTCACTAACGGGAGAGTGGGATCGACCGAAGATGGGATCAGATCGACTACTTTGTCAACTGCTTCAACTAAGGATGTGACCAGATTGACTACCTGATCAATCAGACTGACTGGGGATGGAACCAGATTGACCAGTCCATCAACTAATGATGATTTGGTAGATATCTTATGATAACCAGTTGGAAGTTGAATCTTTTCCAAAATATAAGAACCTTGTCCACACGAGGGAAAAGGTGAGAGTAATGATCACCTTGCATAACAAGCAAGGAAATTTGACATTTCTCTTATTCTTACCAACCTTAATGTCACTAGCTGACGGGGTGTCACCAACATGTCCTACAAGGGCTGATGACGTGGAATACCACATTTCTAAGACCTTGGGGAGACCAGGGAAATCCCTCAGAAAGTGGTTACCCTTACAAAGCCTGCAAGGGTACTTGGGCTTATGGGTCGTTTGGGTGATCTTGGCATCATCAACACTCCCAACACAATTAACAGTAGTTGGTTGTTCTCCAACATGTCTGGTAATGGTTGGAAGTTTGGACCCTTTCTCATTTTTCTTCTTCTTCTTATTCACCGGGTTACTAGCTTCAAATATTTCACTCGGCGAAGAAGATGAAACGGAAGAAGACCTTGAAAATGAAAAAGGTGAAGAAGATCTTACGGGTGAAGAAGGTGAAGGATCAACATGAGGTTGATGTTATTGGGGGGAAGTTCTTACAACCTAAGAACTTACTGCATTTTGGATTACCGAAGTGGAAAACAACCATACTGGTAATCCAATTGTGAGACCTGGAAGGCTCAAAGTAAAGATGTAAAGAGGACCAACGTTTCTGTAAGAAGGAAAAAAAAAAGGTTCCCCCAGAGAAGGGGTTGCTTCATTAGTCATTCCAGGAATTGGCGCCATTAAACATAGATCCAACCTAGAGTCTGCTAGCGAAAACAAACAACACATGCTAAAAATCTAGGAAGCAAGCAAACAAACAAAACCTTCTCACAATGAACGTACTAGTTGGTGATGAAATCCAATGTCACAGGAACAATGTAAGAAGGGGTTGAGATAGAGCGGGTGGAAAAGTTACGTTTATGACCTGCTTAATGAACTTACGCCTTGGTGCAAGATTCCACACAATAAACATGGATTTACCCTCCAAGGAGCTAGAGTGATTTTGGCCAATGTCGATTCCAGGTACAATGAAGACTTTCCCCTTCACCATCACCTCGTGTATTAACCCTAAATACAAAGGCCACTAAGGTTACCAAATATGACAATGATGCCCAGGGAAATAGTCAATAGTCCGATATATGTGCAAGGGCAGGGTAATTGAGACCAAAATCGAATTGATAAGGCCCACACATGTTTTTTTTTCTCAAATGACCCCCAATAATATGCACAACCACTACACCAAGACCAACAAAGAAGGTTTAGTAACTCTGCTGGACTTAATGTGAACTCGTGATTGACCCTTGTGTGAGAAGGGATTCCCAGGACAAAATGTAGTAAATGGATTTCACCGCTCCCTAACTCAAGATTCTATATTTTTTTACATATTTGTAAAGTTATCTTTCACACCTATTCCAAATCCCTACAACTAATCTAATGTAGGTTGCAAAGAGCCCTAGAAATAAAAGTTTCTAGGTAGATTTTAATTAATGCGTAAATTTTATTAAGTTGTTGTTACTCATGGACTAAATGATGTTTTGACCAACTCTAAACTTATGCAAAGAAATGAAGATGCAAATATTTCACTTTGATGAAAGATATATTACGAGAAGGAGAAACCGTTTATCATTCCTAGATGCACAATGTCCCAAAATTTTATTAAACTCATCGATATCAATATCCTCAAGAAATGAGCCAAAGAGACTATACACCAACAAAAATGCCAAAACCATGCAATTTCGCTACTTCAAATGCAAGGATGCCCCCAATATAATGCAAAGCAAGATTTTTTTTTCCAAAGATACACTAAAAGCAATAGTGAGTTTCTTCAAAACAGAAGAAACCCAAACAAAGCCACAAGACAAAGTACAGACTATGGGAAAAAATATCTGCAAGATAGACTGGGAAAAACTGAGCAAAAAGGGAAGAAATCACCAAAAAGGGAGATCAATGCTCCTGTTTTCAAGGGTACAGAGCATTGTATCGCTCTGATATACACTGTAGGGGAGTGCTTATTACAGATAAACACTCTGATATACACTCCAGGGGTGCGCTACCCTTCCCATAAACTTAGAACAAAGGCTTAAAACTCAGAAAAAATCACCCATAATTCCCAGAATTTTGTGAAATTGTCAATGAAGAGGGGAGAAAGGAAATAGATCAGGAACAAACAACAAAAATGATCTAAAAGTGGGAAAAAAGTAGAGACAATCCAATTAAATAAGAGTCAATGTCCTTCCCCAGTGGAGTTGCCAATTTATGTTGTAGGAAAATTCCCCTGCGGACAGGTGAATATCCTCTTGGATTCTAGACCCCTATTACCAAGATAGAAATATTCTAACATTGGACACTAAAATCCCTCTAAATGTAGTTAAACTAGTCAAAGGGAAAATATGAATAAAGTATGATGCACCTTTTTCTGAGGCTTGTCCTTGCTTAGTCCAGGCTGAAATTGATCTTCAAGTTCCTTAATGATATCTGCAATCCAATATACAACAAATACATCACATTTTTCCTACTATACCAAGATTAGTTAAACTAAATTCATCAATAAAAGACAAGTATATGAAACTGTACAAAAACTTGAAGGAAATAGGCCAATCATATATTAATGAGAACATTACATAGTACTTACAATCTATAGATGCAGTTGCAACAACTTCCAAGTTCTCCTTGTCCAACCCCTTCCTTGAACAGAATGACAATACTTTTTGCTGATATTCTCTCCTCTTTCACCATGAAAATGCCTCCTTTTATAGGCTATGAGAGGCTCAACCACCTTAGTTATATTTGGAATAAGTTGAGGATATGACTCCATCAGTTGTGAAATCTCCCTTAGATGCAGCCTAAAGCTTGCATTCGAGCCAAACCAACTCGGATCATCTCTAGTTGTCTTTAGAGATAAGGGGGATTTCTTCACATGATTCTCTCAACCAATCGACGCTCCCTCAAAACGGGCAACAAAGCACTACAATGCTCCTTTCTAGATGGGCAGGAAGCACTAGCGCTCTGTGCATATGATCATGGGAGCATTGATCTCCCAAATATTCATTAAGATGACCATTTCCCAAGGTAAAACATTTTCCTTAGCTTGTCAAATGATGTGGTTTCCCCTTCCAACATGTCTTAGAGGATGTATCAAGTGTTTCCATGGTGTCATTCATAATGCGACATATGCAGAACAAAAATGTGACATTTACGACACTTGTGACAAAAGTGCGACACTTGTGACAATGATCATGTGACATTATCGAAGTGAGGAATTTTGACGTGTAAAAATTGAATATATTAAGTAATAAAGTTTCTCCTGTGGTTGATTTTTGGTTGAATAGCATATTGGGGGTTACATTACAGAGTTTTCAATAGATTGTACCCAGTATTATAGTGTCGCAGAGAGGGACTTTTTCAAGGGTCCATACAGAAGATATTTGGATGCACTGTCTACCTGGATTAAAATGTTGTTGTGCGACAAGAATGTTATGAAGATGGATTCTAATTGCTAGGACTTATGGATCACAAGTATAAATGGATTTTTTCTAGGATTTGTGATCATTTTATTGCTCCATTATTTTCATTCATTTTCTACAAGTCAACCCCCAGATTGTCTTAGGAGACTATAAATATTGTGGGGTCAATTGGAGACTATCATGCCAACGCTAACCACACTTACATAAGGATCCATGGAGCTACCAAGTATCCACATCTTCTACCAAGGTTTGTGCCTAATAGGCTAGTTATTAGAAATATAGATTATCAAACCATTCTACATGGGTTTAATGCTTCTTTGAATAAATGTTATAAAAATAAATTACGCCCTTACTCATGGAAGATAAAGCTATACTTATTCCCAAATGGAAGCTAAATCTATACTTGAGTTCAATATTGGAGAAGAGAGTGTTGGGTATGTGTTATATTCTTTGCATGTGTGTGTGTGGGTGCGTTAGATTCGACAACTGCGTCTGACGATCCCTTGTAATAGTGGTCTTTGTGTCATGTGCGTCAGGCGCTTCCTAGGGGGGTCCCAGGGGGGGCTAGGTATGCCCCCCTGGCTACGCACAACGTTCGGGGCAACACCCCGAAATTTGTTTTTGGGTGGTTTTTGCTATTTTTAGCGGTTTTCTAAATTAATCCCGGATTAAGGGATTAGGGTTTTGGTATCTACGGAATACCTAAAAACATTGTATATATTGTATGGTGAACGATGAAATTTGATATAATGCAATAAGAAAGGTTTTCCCGGTTGAGGGTTTCCAGTATAAATCTCTGTGTACTATGTGAATGAGCCATTGATTAATTTTTGTTTTGCTTAAGAATATATATGCATTGTTGTACTTCACAGGTTTAAAACTTACATGTGGTATCATAGCTCATTTTTGGCTTCAGAGGGACGCCTTTTTTGTTGAGGGTTTGGCTCGGTCTTGATAGATCAAGTTTATCTTGGGTCTGTGATAAACCTGGGTTTAGGGGGAGATTTTGCAGTGGTGATTTGAGTGCAGAAAGATGAATGGAAAGATCTTCTAGAATAGAGATAGATAAGTTCAACGGTAAAAACTTTGAGCTATGGAAGCTGAAGATGGAGAACCTTCTTGTAGACAAAGAACAATGGATCGATGTGGATCCTGGTACACAACCTTCTGGTACACCGTCTACTAGAACACAGGCTATTGGTACACAACCTACTAGTACACAAACTACCAGTACACCACCTACTGGTATGTCGAAGGAATATTGGGAGAAGTTGGACATAAGAGAAAGGAGTACTATTCAACTCTACCTTGCAGATTCAGTGTTTTTGAATGTCTCAGGAGAATATACAGCCAAGGAACTATGGGATAAGTTGGGGAATTTGTATCAATCAAAGTCCCTGGTAAACAAGTTGTTTCTTTGAAAGAAGTTGTATCATCTTAGGATGGAATATGGAGATTCTGTGACAGAACATCTACATGCCTTTAATAATCTAGTAAGTCAAATTGTCTCTGTTAATATTATGATTGTAGAAGAAGATAAGTGTATTACTTTTTTATTTTCTTTGCTAGACTCTTGGGATAATATGGTTGTAGCAATAGGTAGTACCGCTCAATCTACATTGAAGTATGACTATGTAGTTGCATCCTTGTTATCTGAAGAGATGAGGCAGAAAATCATGGATGGTCATAGCACAGATGCTTTATTTGTAAGAGGTCGTACCCAAGACAGGAATCCTGGTAATTCTTCGAGGGGGAGATATAAATATACAGGTAGATCTAAGTCTCTAGGAAAATATTTGAGGAAATGTTGGAAGTGTGGTAAAACAGGGCATTATAAGAAAGATTGCAAGTATAAGAAGGTTGAAAAACCAAAGGGATCTGATAGTACCTCTTCCACAGAGGCGAAAAACTCCACTGAAGAAGGAGGTGATGTTTACTTGGAATGTACAGGTACACATGCATACCATGATGTATGGTTGATCGACTTAGGTGTGTCATACCACATGATTCCTCACAGGGAGTGGTTCTCTGAATATGAAAAATATGATGGTGGTGATGTATTCCTAGGAGATGACTCGAAAGCAAAAATCCTGGGACGTGGAAGGGTTAAGTTGCTACTAAAATATGGAAGGATTATAACACTCCATGGGGTTCTTCACATTCCAAAACTAGCCAGGAGCCTAATATCTGTAAGCAAGTTGGATGATGCAGGAGTGAATACTGTATTTGGAAATAACACTTGCAAGATGGCACAAGGAGCAATGGTGTTGATGAGGGGAGTTCGATGTGGAACTCTGTACAAGTTGTTGGGAAGCACTTATACTAATGGGTGTAACAATTCTGTTGTCCCTGAGCAGAGAAATGAAGGAGACAAGATCAATACTGTCCCAGAAAAGAAGACCATGTTGTGGCATCAAAGATTGGGGCATATTGGAGAAAAGGGCCTTCAAACACTAGACGGTAAAGGTATGGTTGAAGTTATGGCTAATTGCACTCTGGATTTTGATTTCTGTGAACATTGCTTATATGGTAAACAAAATCGAGTAAGATTCCCATCTGGTGCTACAAGAGCAAAGGGGATCTTAGAGTTGATACACAGTGATGTGTTTGGACCTGTGCCTGTTCCATCACTAGGTAAGTCTGTGTATTATGTTTCATTCATAGATGATTTCTCAAGGAACAAATAGATTTATTTTCTTAGAAATAAATCTGAGGTATTTGATAAATTTAAAGAGTTTAAGGCTCTGGTAGAAAATCAGACAGAGAAGAAAATAAAGGTATTGAGAACAGATAATGGTGGAGAATTCAGTGGAAATGAATTCGAAAAATTCTGTAAGAAGTGTTGTATAGCAAGGCAGAAGACTACTCCATACACTCCTCAGCAGAATGGAGTTGCAGAAAGGATGAACATGACACTGATGGAAAAATCAAGGAGCATGCTCAACGGTGCCGAGTTAGGACAAGAATTCTGGGCAAAGGTAGTGGGTACAACATGTTACCTGGTCAATCAATCACCCTCATCAACGTTGGATAATAAAACGCCACACGAGGTATGGACTAGAAAGAAACCCTCTCTTCAACATCTTAGAGTGTTTGGTTGTGATGCTTATGTACATGTTCCAAAGGAAAATAGGAGTAAGCTGGATAAAAAGGTTGAAAAGTGTATCTTTATTGGTTATAAATATGGTGTGAAAGGTTAT
>ML778996.1:2001673-2012372 GCA_009831015.1 Picea engelmannii
TGGGATATAGTTGAGTTTCCAGCTGGAAGAAAATCTATTGGTAGAAAATGGTTGTTTAAGAAGAAGTTTAATGCAGAAGGAAAAGTGGAGAAATACAAAGCTCGGCTAGTAGCAAAAGGTTATTCCCAGGTAGAGGGAATTGAATTTGGTGAGATTTTTTCTCCTGTTGCTAAGTTAATTTCTATCATATTTTTTTTATCTATTGCTGTTGCTTTTGATCTTGAAGTGGAATAGATGGATGTGAAGACAACATTCCTACATGGGGATCTGGAAGAAGAAATATACATGAAGCAACCAGAAGGCTTTGTAGTGAAGGGAAAGAAAGAGATGGTTTGTAAGCTAAAGGAGTCACTATATGGTCTGAAGCAATCACCTAGGATGTGGTACCAAAATTTTGATACATACATCCTTGGATTGGGATTTGTGAGAAGCAAGGCTGATCACTGTGTATATTCCAAGCAGGTTGGTAATCACTTCATTTATGTAGTGTTGTATGTTGATGACATGTTGTTGGTAGGAAATAACATGGATGTTATCAAGGAGGTGAAATCAAAACTATCCTCCAAATTTGACATGAAGGATCTCTGTGCTGCTAACTTCATTCTGGGAATGGAAATTAAAAGAGATCGTGCTAACAGGAAACTCTAGTTGAATCGGAGAAAATATGTTGAGACAATATTGCAGAGGTTTAATATGCATGGAAGTAAACTGGTCAAAGTTCCTATTCCTATAGGTGTAAATTTATCTGCAGATCAGTGTCCCAAGACATAGGAAGAAGAAGAGGACATGTCCCATGTTCTGTATGCCAGTGCAGTTGGTAGTTTGATGTATGCAATGGTCTGTACTAGACCATACTTTGCACATGTAGTGGGAGTTTTGAGCAGGTTTATGTCAAAACTAGGGAAGGAGCATTGGACAATAGTAAAGAGGGTCTTCAGGTATTTGCGTGGCACTACCAATTATGGATTGTGCTACCAAGGAAGACCAGGATTGGATAGAGTGGTGAACATACATGGGTTTGTTGATGCAGACTGGTTTGGAGATCTGGATTGCAGAAGATATACAAGTGGGTATGTGTTTAACCTATTTGGAGGAGCAATCAGTTGGATGAGCAAAAGACAGACTGTAGTGGCACTCTCAACTACATGAGTTGAATACATGGCAGCCACTCATGCAAGCAAGGAAGCAATATGGTTACAAAAATTGTGTTTAGGTATTGGGTTGGTACAACAAGCAGTGAGATTAGATTGTGACAATCAGAGTGCAATCTTCCTGGCAAATAACCCAACTTATCATTCGAAGACAAAGCATATTGATGTTCAGTATCACTTTGTGAGAGACATGGTTGAGGAAAAGAAGGTGTTACTGGAAAAGGTTGACACTTTGAAGAATGTTGCAGATTCATTGACAAAGTCAGTGAGCACAGAAAATTTCTCTTGGTGTAGAGTAACAATGGGCATTGCTGCCTTGGATTGTTGACTATACATAATCCTGTGGACCCTTGGATGCAAAGAAAACAACAAGTGGGAGAATGTTGGGTATGTGTTATATTCTTTGCATGTGTGTGTGTGGGTGTGTCAGATTCGACAACTGTGTCTGACGATCCGTCGTAGTAGTTCTCTTTGTGTTGTGTGCATCGGGCGCTTTCTAGGGGTGTCCAAGGGGGGGCTAGGTATGCCCCCCCCTATCTATGCGCAACGTTTGGGGCAACACCCCAAAATTTGTTTTTGGGCGGTTTTTGCTATTTTTAGCGGATTTTGCTATTTTTAGCGGTTTTCTAAATTAATCCCGGATTAAGGGATTAGGGGTTTGGTATCTATGGAATACCTAAAAACATTGTATATATTGTATGGTGAATAGTGAAATTCGATATAATGAAATAAGAAAGGTTTTCCCGGTTGAGGGTTTTTGGTATAAATCTCTCTGTACTATGTGAATGAGCCATTGATTAATTTATGTTTTGCTTAAGAATCTATATGCATTGTTGTACTTCACAGGTTTAAAACTTACAAAGATGTTTAGGAGGTATGATCCAAAGAAGGTGGTATCAAACCACAATAATCAAGTTAAGTACACATGGCCTTATGATCATAAAGACTGGGAGGAAGAATAAGTGAAAATGAGGGGAACCTCCTATGAAAAAGTTTTGGACAGAATACAACAAAAAAAGAGAAGGTGAGAAGATAAATTGAGAAAGAAACAACAAGAAGAACAAAATAATAAGTTTGATTCAAATGAGAAAGTAGCTAAGGAGAAAACGAAGGCAGATGAAGCATCAAAACAAGTGAGGAAAAAGTTATATGAGGAAGCCAAGGCTATATTAGTAGCTGAGGAAAAGAATAAAGAAGATGAAGCCAAGTTGCAATTGGTAGCCAAGGAAGTAGAATAGAAGAGATTGGATGATAAGAGAAGAAAGAAAGAAGAATCCTAGAGTTCCTTTGGTTACTTAATTGGATGAATGGTCTTATGAATTATCTTTGTTTCCAAAGCCAATATGATATATATGAGACAAATGAGTTTTTATTTTATATTTATCATGTGACCTTATATCTGATTGGCCTCTGCCACCTTCTCTTTTTAGCAGTTAGTGGTCCATGATGATGGGATTTTCATGAGAAGCTTGAAACATTGGTTGAAAAAATTGATCGTAAGCTCCATAAATTGAAATAAAGAAGAAGCTAAAGCCGAGAGATTTATGAAAGAAGAACAAATGAAGAATAAAGACGAGGAAACTAAAGTAAATGTTGATATCAAAGTAAAAGGAGATTATGAGAAAGAAACCTCTAATTAGCTTAACACACTTGTTATTCATGCTATTGACACACCTCCTCACCCATAAATTGTTGATGAAAATTTTCCAATGGGCATGGAACTAGGGAATTTAGTGTTAGGATATTTAGAGATTTAGGAGTTATTTAAGATCATCTTGGTCTAATGTGGTGTTAGGATAAAGTGTGTTTCTTTAGTATGCATTAGTATACATTTGTAATCCGAAGGTCACGATATGCTCCCGACATAGAGTGATATGACAATTGATATTCTCCTCGATCTTAAAAACTACATTGATCCATGGATTAACACTTGATTGGTCCATGATCTCTATTTAAAGAGCATGGAGGGTCATTTTTCGATGATCAATTGTGAGAATCTCTCTGTAATATATTTTCTTTTTCATTAATAAATTGCCTCAAGTGGTTGCATTGGCTAGGGTCGTGGATGTTTCCCCACATGGGTTTTACCAGGTAAAAACATCAGTGTGTTGATATTTGATCTAGTTGTGTGAGTGGTTACTAAAGGTATTCATCCTCTATTGGAATACCTGTGTTGTCGAACATGGTATCAGAGCACATTTGAAGACCTGCTCCCATTGTAGATCTAGATCATGAAGTCGTGTTATCGCATATCTAGTTTTTTTCATTTCCATAATTTTCTAGGTTGAGTGGACTATTCCATTACATCTAGAGCACTCATTTCAATCAGGAACATTATTTCACTCGAAAATGTTTTTTTCCCAATACATGACCATTTCTGTCAGATCTAGAGGTATAAAGCCTAAATATGCCCTTTTTAAATTTTTACAGAGATTGTAACATCCCTAGCCACCTAGGTTGGGCCACGCTACGTAAAAACCCAACTTATGTCACAATCACATTTTTGAATTCCCTCTGAATTCTTCCGCCTACGGCTTTGATACCACAAGTAACATTTTCAGCCACCTAGTTGAGTTGTGTTATCTCTATTCTTAGCTCCAATACCACATTGTAACAACCCCAGCCCAAGCTGGGCCATGCCACACACAAAATTTATGTCTTTGATACCATTTAATTAATGGCATGCTCTGCATATGCAACGATTATGGAAGGAAAACATCATACAATTCATGCATAAACATGTATAGTAAAAAAATAAAAAGTTTTACATAAGCATTCACACAGTAATAGCATAAAAAAATAGTTACAATGACACTTATCTTTTTAATAATTCCACCAACAACATGCATAACTTAGAATTTCCTCCCAACCATAGAATTTGTTGCTCATAAACTCTCAACAGCAGGTCACCGCCACGTTGACGCTAGAACTCCATCTGGAAAGGATTCCTAGCCCAGGATAAAGTCTATCTAGCACAATAAAACTCAAGTCAAGGTGCCAACTGCTGCAACTAGCCTACAACCTCTCATTTCCCATGTCTTATCCCACCCCAACAAGTTTAACTATTCTCTACTCAATAGTCCTTTATTTGTCGCACTTCCCTTCCAGGGCTTCAACAACATGTCAGATAGAAAGTCTCAAAGCCATGTAGTTATTTCCCATCGCACAGGGAAAAAAATTCCCAAAAATTCTCTCACATGGAGAGAATGTTCATGAGCTTGACAACTTGCTTCTTCAGAATGCACATGGGTCTGACAAACCACTTCTTCAGAATGCACACAGACCTTAAAACCTGCTTCTTCAGAATGCACACGGGCTTGACAACCCACTTATTCTCCTCAAACTAACCAAATTAATTGATTACAATCCACTCCAAGATCCCAAAGTTCAGTACCAAACATGGATGGAAGGTACAATGGAAAGAGTCAGTGTGAGAATAATCAATGAATATTGAGAGAATGATAGGAAGAATGATGGAAAATACACTATTTCCCAACTTTATGTTTGTGTGTTCCCAACTTAACACGTGTCATGTTGGGAACTACCTTGTCCCCACTTGCCCCCACTTGGGTGATACACTTCTCATCATTGGAACTTAGGCTAAAAATATCATATAATTTAGAATTAAGGAAATATTAATATAATATTCCCTTGGGCTTAAGCCCCCTTGGCTTAGCCCCTCTTCCTAGACCCTTAACTCCCTTTCCCTTCTAGTGGAGTTCTAGCCCCCCATACTATTTTGTCTATTTGGTTTGCAAAAATGATGTATTTTTATTAATAATGTGAGTTTGATTACATATTACAATGATAGGCTTRCTGSCCTTTTAGCATCCAGGCTTTCCAAACTATTAATCACATAGGCACTCTGACCTCAAAACTTATTTACAAAGGAATTATGGCCCAAAGTATCCTGGATCACCAGCCTATATGTACATTGACAATTGGGGTTCATCCTAGGGTTATTACATCCCCCCCCTATTTATGCATTATCCTTGGTGCATTATATACACGCGTACCTTTCAAATATTCAAAATTCTTCAAAAATATGTTAGTACTCTTCCCACATGGAATCTTCATGCTCCCAGATTGCGACTTCAATACCATAATAGGTCCACTAGACCTTTACCAGTCCTATTTCTCGATTTTGGAGAAACTTGACTTTTTAATCTAATATGCACATTGGATGAACTTGAAAGTCTCCTTCTTTCTCCACCTAAACCACATTCCAATCAATTACATGATTAACATCAAGTACACACTTGTTAATAAAAGACACATGGAATTTATTTTGGATGCACATGGATGTAGGTAGTGCAAGCATGTATGCAACAAGACCAATCCTCTCCAAGATTTCTAAGGTTCCACAATATCTAGCTGCAAGTTTTGAACAGTTTCCCAACTTCAGGGAACTTCTCTTGTCCTTCACTTTTAAGAACACATGGTCACCCACTTTAAACTCTTTGTGAGTTATGCTCTTATCTCCATATATTTTCTACCTATCTTGGGAAGCCTTTAAATTATATTTTATCTTCACTATATGTTCTTCCATTTCCCTTAGCAATTCTATCCCAACCACTGCTCTATCTATTGGCTTGTCCCTGCTCACTGGTGTATTGCACTTTCTACCATATAATGCCTCAAATAGGCTCATCTTCAAAGATGTATGATACCTATTATTGTAATCAAATTGAACCAATTGTATAAAATCTTCCCAGTTTGATGGTTTATCCATCACATGCATCCTTAGCATATCTTCAATCACCTAATTGACCATCTATGTTTTCCCATCTGAATCTGGATGATAGGTTGTGTTAAAATTTAGACTCGTCCTGAATCCTTTAAATAATTCCTTCCAAAAGTTTGATATAAACTTGGGATCTCTGTCAGAAACAATTAGCTTAGGCACACCATGCAGCCTAACAATTTCCTTCATATAAATATCGACAATGATAGCTTCCTTGTGAGTGAGTTTCACTGGAATAAAATTATCAGCTTTAGTGAGCTTATCCACCACCACCATGATGGAATCATGGTTCTTTACTATTATGGGAAACTTGATGATGAAATCAATTGTCATCACTTCCCATTTCCACTCAGGGATGGGAAATGGTACCAGTTGGATGTATGTGCTCGACCTTGACCTTCTGAAATTTCAAACATCTAGAAATATAGTTAACCACCTCTTTCTTCATACCAGGGAAAAAATATTGTCTCTTGATAGCTGCAATTGTTTTCTCGTACCTTGGGTGTCCAACATAAGGCACACTATGAATTTATTTTAGCACCAGATTCTTCAGCTCCTGAGAAGTAGGAACATAAAATATGCCCCTGTATATGAGGATTCCATCCTCCTTTATCTCATAATCTTACATTTTATGTTGATTATTGCCTTGTTGTAATTTTTCTTTTGTCTTCATATAATGTTGATCCTATTTTACAGCTTCCAAAATTTTATCCTTCGAATCAGATTTGTACATGATAATAATTGTAGCATGCATCTAATCCACCCTTTTGTTGAGTGCATCTGCCACCTTGTTCTCCTTGCCTTTGGTATGCTTAATATCAAAGTCATATTCAATAAGGAATTCCATCCATCCACTTTGTCTTGCATTCAAAGTTGGTTGTCCAAACAAATATTTCAGACCACTATGATCTGTTCTTAGCTCAAATCTTCTTCCCATGAAGTAGTGCCTCCACATATTCAAGGCATGCACTATGGTTTCCAATTTGAAACCATGAGTGGCATAGTTTCTCTCATTCTCTTTTAAATTTCTCGAGTCATATCATAACACATGCCTATCTTGACTAAGGATTCCACCAAGTTTTTCCTTGCATGCTTCGGTGCACACAATGAAATATTCATTTGGATCAACAAAAAGTAGGATTGGTGAACTTATCAATAATTTCTTCAAGTGCTAAAAAATCCTTTCACAATCAACAATCCATTCAAATCTCACACCCTTCCTTTGCAAAGAAGTGATTGGGCGAGAAATATTTAAAAAACCCTTGAATAAATATTTTATAGTACCTTGCAAGTGCCATGAATGATCTCACCTCTGAGACATTATTTGGTACTAGCCATCCCTCAATGGATTTTATCTTCTCAGGATCTATTGCTATCCCTTCCTCTGAGATGATATGCCCAAAATAATGTATCTAACTCTGATAAAATGAACACTTGCTCAATTTTTGATACAACTGATGTTCCCTCAATACTTGTAGAACCATCCTCAAGTGTTTCTCATGATCTTCTTTAGACTTAGAGTAGATAATAATGTCATCCAAGAACACAATGACAAACTTATCTAAGTAGTTTCTGAAAATTTCATTCATCAAATACATAAAGAGATTTGGTGCATTTGACAACCCAAATGGCACCACTATAAACTCATAATGGCCATACATCGTAGTGAAACAAGTCTTGTTAATATCTTCTTCTTTTATTCTCACCTAATGATACCTTGACCTGAGGTCAATCTTGGAGAATATCTTTTCATCTTTTAGCTGATAAAAATATCATCTATCCTTGGAAAATGATACTTGTTCTACATAGTCACTTTATTCATCTGCCTGAAGTCAATGCATAACCTCAAGGTACCATATTTCTTCTTAACAAATAATACTAGGGCACCCCAAGGTGATACGCTTGGGCATATATATCCCTTTTTCAAAATCTCCTCAAGCTACATTTGTAATTCCTTCAACTTCAGCGTGCTCATCCTGTAAGGATTCTTGGATACATGGACTACTCCATGCATCAAATTAATAGAGAAATCAATATCTATATTTGGTGGAAACCCCGATATATTTTTAAATACATATTCAAATGATTTTAGGACTGCATAGTCTACAATATTTGGTACTTTACCCTTAGGTCTCTATTCCATATGCACTACAAATATTTGACAACCTTTCCTAAATATTTTCTTCAGTTGCAAGGCTGAAATTTCTCTCATGGTTACTACCCTTGGAATTCCTTGAATTTTCCTTAAGTTCTCTTCCTCATATAAGAAAGTAAATGATTTATTATAGCAGTCTAGGATTGCATGATGCTTGTCCAACCAATCCATACCAATTAGGAAATCATATGAAGCCAAAGGTATGATATTCAAATTTTCCTTTGTGCTCAGTGCATTCATGTCCATTGGAAATTCCTTAACCATCTCATTAATTATTCTTTTAGCTCTTGTAGCTAACTAAACTAGTCAATATTTTCCAAGTTTTCTTCTTGACAAATGAAATCTTTCCACCCACTTAGGATCTATATAACTATGACTAGCTCATGAATCAATTAAAATAACAATAGGTTGATAATTGATCTTACCTTCCACTTCAATCATGTGAGACTGAAATTCATCTTGCTTGGTGTCCATGGATGCATAGAACCTTGTCATGATTTTTCCCATGTCCTCAATTGTATCATCATGTTGTACATTGTGAACATTCCTCACTTTTTCACCTTTGTGAGGGAAATCTCTATACATGTGATCTCCCTCACAACCCCAACATTAAATAGGCGGTTTCCTTGTTCTTTTCCCCAATGTTTCTGTCATTCTGGGATCATTTGGAGTTGGCTTCCCTTGATAATTGTTTATGAATAATGGTAGCTTGTTCCCCTTCTTCCTATGCTACTTCTTCTCATCTTCCCAAGCCTTTTGGAAAGTTGGCATTCCTCTATGTTGATCATAGAGGCACTTGGCTCTCCTTATTGCTTCATCCAGCGCCTTGGGATCATCATACTGTATCATGTCACTAAATATCGATGGAAGTCCACTCAACATACTTCAATAGTTCTAAAAATATCATTTCATACTCGTCCATGGTCATACTCCCAAGATTGAGATCAAAGAACTCCTTCATCTTCGTATCATAATAACTCTTGGTCAGTTATTTCTTCTGAAAGTAATTCTTGAACTTCCTCTAAGTGATCTTCTTCTCATCGATGTGTTGTACTTACATAAGATGGTCCCACCACATTTATGCTTTTCCCTTTAGCTAATAAATGGAAATTCTTCCTTCTTCCTGTGAGGAATAATTGTGCAACTGAAAGTATCTCCTCATTCCCAACAACCAAGTCTCTACATCTTCATATTTCTTGTGCTCACCATAAAAGGTAGGAGGTTTAATTTTATTCATTTATCCTTGTAGTTCATCCACTCCAAACCTCCTCTTATGCTTCCTAACATGAGTGATCAGGGGATCAAATTTTGCTTAAAAATTCAAAGTGCTCGGAATCACTTCAAATTGAATGAGAGCGTAGGTCTCGTCGTTACGAACCCAATGCAACTTGTTTGGGTTCAAACGGACACCAGAAGCGAGAGATATCATGATCTGTTCGAATCGTCAAACAGGTAAAAAAAGGACGCTGACTGTACAGTTCGTACAGGCTGACGTGGAAGAGGTCGTACAGGTGACGTGGCATGAAGTACACTGATAGGGAAGCTAGTGATGTGGCAATCATCTATTGGTAGACGTGGTCGAATCGCAATGCGACACGTGGCATCATTTTGATAAATGGTGTGGTGCCACGTGGCCCAGTCATGGGCTGCCACGTGGCACCATTGTATTGGTTGTTAGTTCAAAACATTATGGATTTTGTGGGGTTCGAACCGGTGACCTCCCCCATAGTCCAAAGTCTTGGCAAGAGCCGCCCTGCCAATGCGCCCACACGTTGTTGCTTACCATATAACAAATTGCATTTAATTTAAATTAAACTTTATGTATGGTCGGCGGGGGGTCCGGGCCAGGGCTTAGCCCCAGCCCGCGGTTGCATCCACCATATCATATGACAATAACATATGACTCCAATGCAATGGGCGTACGCGCATTTTTGGTTTTAACTTGTGGTTTAAAATGGTTGAATGACCCGCCACATGTTTCGTTTCTATTTGGCCTTGGAAACGGTTAGCCCTTTTGTATTTGTGTCGGTCGTATGGAGGACCCATGTGCCCACGAGTTTGGCGGTTAGGGGCTGGCGCACCCATAAATGTCCTACAGTTTGCACCGTTTGTGCGATTGCGTTCGGTGCCGGGTTTTTACGCCTTAAATGGCATGTGTGCTAGGTTGAATGTACAAGGGTGCAATTTGTAGATGCAGAGATAGCAAGCTTGAAGGGGGGACTTCCAGGAAGCCTAACTTCTTCGTTTTTTGGCCAAACGAGGTGCCGAAAAAGCCCAGCTAGGGGTTTTTGGATGCTCTGAAGCCATTGGAGCAGTCTGTTGGTCAATTTGAGCATTGTAAAGCACATTTTTGAGCACTTTAAGAAAATAATACTAATGATCCATTGGAAGATGGACCAGGAGATGTAGCCCAAGAGAGGGGTGAACTCCTTTATCATTTGTTGTGTTATGTGTTTATGTTCATTGATTATGCTGCTGTTTATATGCATATTAAATGAGTAAATCCTATTAATGATGTGTTGCAAAGTTGATCCATTTGCTTTTAACACATAAAATTTAACTTGCAAATATTTTCAAGATTACAAGTCTTCTTCATTTTTAGATCAAGTTGGTATCAGAGCATAGGTTTTTGAAGACTTGATTATTTGC
>ML778996.1:2016321-2045799 GCA_009831015.1 Picea engelmannii
TTGCTATCGATGGTCAATATGACATTGATAGGGCAGAAAAGTTCATTGAACAAATTCAGTCGATACATCAAGTGGTGCAAGAGCAGTTGGAAAAGAGTCAAGCCAAGTACAAGACGAGACATGACAAGCATCGTGTTGATCACGATTTCCAAGTTGGAGATGAAGTTTGGCTTTACATCAGTAAGGAGAGACTTAAAGGAGAAGGTAAAAAATTGAAACCAATTCGATATGGTCCTTTCAAGATTATTGACAAGATTGGTAACAATGCTTTTTGTTTAGATTTGCCTCCTTATATGCAAATGTATGCAGTTGTTAATGTTGAGAATTTGAAATTGTATGAGCCTCCGTTGATTGATGATCATGGAGAGCATGTTCATATTCCTTCTATAGATGATTTTTCCCCAGAATATCTTACATAACTGCATGAAGACACAATCCTTGACAGGAGAATGCAAACTTCAAAACGAGGAAATGTGGAGTATCTTCGAGTTGGTCTTAAAGGTACCAATCCAAGCAAATCCAAGTGGATTGAGGTTGGAAGGGTGAGGGAATTATACCCTCATCTTCACATAGACTGAATATAGTCTTTTGGAGGTCCAAAAGCTTCCCAATGGGGAGGTGTGATCAGGGGATCAAATTTTGCTCAAAAATTCAAAGTGCTCGGAATTGCTTCAAATCGAACGAGAGAGTAGGCCTCGTCATTACGAACCCAACGCAACTCATTTGGGTTCAAACGGATGTTGGGAACGAGAGATATCGCGATCTGTTCGAATCGTCAAACATGTAAAAAAAGGACGTTGACTGTACAGTCCGTACAGGATGATGTGGCAGATGCCGTATAGGTTACGTGGCATGAAGTACGCTGACAGGGTAGCTGGTGACATGGCAATAATCTATTGGTAGATGTGGTCAAATCGCAATGTGACACGTGGCATCATTTTGATAAATGGTGTGGTGCCACGTGGCCCAGTCATGGGCTACCACGTGGCACCATTGTATTGGTTGTTATTTCAAAACATTATGGACTCCGTGGGGTTTGAACTGATGACCTCCCCCATAGTCCAAAGTCTTGGCAAGATCCGCCCTGCCAATGCGCCCACATGTTGTTGCTTATCATATAACAAATTGCATTTAATTTAAATTAAACTTTATGTATGGTCGGCGGGGGGTCCGGGTCGGGGCTTAGCCCCAGCCTGCGGTTGTATCCACCATATCATAAAATGGTTGAACGACCTGCCACATGTTTCATTTCTATTTGGCCTTGGAAACGGTTAGCCCTTTTGTATTTGCGCCGGTCGTATGGAGGACCCATGTGCCCACGAGTTTGGCGGTTAGGGGTTGGGGCGCCCATAACCGTCCTACAGTTCGTACCGTTTGTGCGGTTGCGTTCGGTGCCGGGTTTTTACGCCTTAAATGGCGTGTGTGCTAGGTTGAATGTACAAGGGTGCAATTTGTAGATGCAGAGACATCAATCTTGAAGGGGGGACTTCGAGGAAGCCTAACTTCTTCATTTTTTTGCCCAAACGAGGTGCCGAAAAAGCCCAGCTAGGGGTTTTTGGACGCTCTGAAGCCATTGGAGCAGTCTGTTGGTCAATTTGAGCATTGCAAAGCATGTTTTTGAGCACTTTAAGCAAATAATACTAATGATCCATTGGAAGTTGGACTAGGAGATGTAGCCCAAGAGAGGGGTGAACTCCTTTATCATTTGCTGTGTTATGTGTTTATGTTCATTGATTATGATGCTGTTTATATGAATCTTAAATGAGTAAATCCTATTAATGATGTGTTGCAAAGTTGATCCATTTTCTTTTAACACATAACATTTAACTTGCAAATATTTTCAAGATTACAAGTCTTCTTCATTTTTAGATCAATGAGATATACTTGGATTGTTGTATTCCCTTCTAGTTGAGTTCCTTGGTGAGTGGTGATTATGTCTACCAACACTTCTAAATTATTCCCTTCTAGAAGGAGATCTATGACTCCTAGACTTGCTTGATTCTATCTTCTTATCCATTTTCTTTTATATTATGTCGAATCTCTGCAACAGCTTGATGTTGAAGCCATCTTGTTACTCCTTAGCCACCATAAGCCTCTCATTATCAGCCTTATAGATTTTCACATCTCTTTGAAGTCTCTTAATAGTCTCCACCAAATCCATGCTCTCCTATTTACCTTTTCCATGCCCATTGGATTTTGTCCCTGGATTATCCATGCTCACACTTATCCCCCTGACTTCATCTTCATAGTTGTAGGTTCTATGTGCATCTTCTATGCTTTTGGTCTTTGATCTCTCTGTTGAATTCTTCTTGGTTCTAAATGTACCCTTAGTTTTGCAAAATGTGCATGCAATAGGATTTGTTAAACCGCGATAATTTAACAAATCAATCATTTTATGCACCATTATGTTGTTTAAATGCACCATAAATATCATTTATGATTTCTTGTGAATTTTTGCTGCCCCATTTACATTTTTGAGTGAATACATGGACTCATCTATCCACAACCTTTTCAACGACTATTCTCATGCTCAATTCTGAGTCTTGAGCATAAAGTTATCGATGGCATTCGCATGAGCACATTACAATGTGCCTCCATGCCATTTTAGCACCAATAAGTAATCATAAACCCTAGACATAAAAAAACCTAACCCTAGGAGATGAAGCACCAAAAGTCATGTGGGCCCCGATTGGGTAGTTGGTACATCAACTTCCTGGGGTCATAACTTTTGCATACGATCTCCATTTTAGGCACACAATAGCCCGTTGGAAATGTCTATCCGATGAATACACATTTTTTTATCACACTCTAACTTCTTCCATAGTGTGATTGTGGCGAGCCCAAAAAATGTTGTTTAAGGCCATAGAACGACCCTAGAAGTTTAGGACCCGAAAAGCTACAAAAAAACTACCAAGATGAAAATTTTATGTGAGCCAGTTCGAAGACGTGGGTGGACACCAATATACACCTAGATCAATCCTCCTCCCTTAGGAAGCAATGGTATCCATTGCATGGATTTCCCCCATTAGATGAGGAAATTTTTGCTGAATTCGGCCCCGAGTGAGCCACTTGCCTTGATGCAGGAGTTGCCCCGCTTTGGCAACACGTTAAAGTTGGAACTTCTATTGGCAAGTACTCTTGACCTATGTGTCCACAATATGATCATTGGATTCATGTTCCATGTAGTCAGGGTTGATATATGTTAGTGGCAACTATTCTTCTATCTATGAGGTCTCCAATAATGGTGGAAAGTATAGCTGAAGGAGGTCCACATTAAACACTTTGTGCAAGCCAAGGAAGGGGGGAATGTTGAGCTCAAAATAATTACCACCCACAGCCTTGGTGATGGTGTAAGGTCCATAATAGAGTGGATGAATATTTCAATGGGGTCTTTTAAGGTGTTCTTTCTGCAAATGCAACCAAACTTTATCACCCACCTGAAACTTGTGGGGCACTCGATGTTGATCATGGCATTGGACTTCTGCAAAATATCATGAACCTGTTGGCTGTTGTGTTGGATTCATTCAATGAACCAGGTGGATTTTTCGGCTTTGGTTCGAGCATGGGACGATTATGCCTATTTGGATGCAAGGGGTAGTGCAACATCCATGGGACCCAATGGTTGAAATCCTAGCCCCACCTGAAAGGGGTTGTGGATGGTTGAGCTATGTATGGATCTGTTGTAACTATGTTGAACATAGGGAAGACTATCATGCACAAGATATGCACGATCATCCTATTGATGAGCTCGATTTGGTCAATTGTTTGGGGGTGGAAGGTCATGGATTTATTGAGCTTGGTGTCCAACCATGACCAGAGGCTCGACCAAAATTTGATAAGGAACTGACTGTCCTAATCGGAGATGATGGTTTGTGGTATCCAAAAATGTACCCACACTCGTTCGAAGAAGAGCTTGGAAGTGGCCTCTGTTGTGATGTTCTTCTTGCAGGTGACCATAATCACCATCTTGGAAAATCAATCAACAACCATGAAAACACAATCATTTTCTTGCTTGGTTGAAGGAAGGCCCGACATGTATTCCATAGAGATGGATTCCTAAGGCTTGTGAGAGTAAGAATAGGGGTGTACATGCCTTTTTTATTAATGGTCAGTTTTGAATTGGTATAGGCCGTGCATAACCTGATATACTTGCTGACATCCCGTCAAATTTTCAGCCAATAGAAATGTTGTTTCAACATTGCCACTATATTTTCTATGCCGAAGTGTCCTGCCACTCAACTGTAGTGAGATTCCCAAATCAACTTCACTCGCTCACTTGATGGGATGCAGATATGACCCAGATGGCACAACAAACCATCCTGAAGATGGAAATTAGTGACAGTTTTGTTTGTGCCCAACATATGGTAAGTAGTGGCAAAGTCAGGATCTCTCTCATAGAGTTGGGGCCATCCAAAGGTCTCATGTATACAAGAGTGGAGCACCATGGTTACTGTTGCAACTGGAGGTCGACTAAGGCAATCATCGACGTGGTTGGTGCTCCCTATCTTATACTTGATGTTGAGATGGAACTGCTACAAGTATGTGGACCACTTATGATGGATGTCATTCTATAATTTTCCTTGTGTCTGGATGAACTGCAAAGGCTTATGATTAGTGTGGATGAGTGTCTCCTTCTCGAGAATGTAATGCCTCCACTAGCAGCAGGCTTGGAAAAAAAAGTACATTTCTTTGTTGTAAGTGGGGTACTTATGGACAATATCTGATAGTGTCTCACTATGATAGACCATAAGATGTCCATGTTGAGTGATAATTGTGCCCACAACATAGTATAAAGCATCTATCTCAATCTCAAAAGGTTGTTTTAAGTCGGGTAATAAGAGCATTGGGGCTGATCACAAGCGTTGCTTTGAATCATTGAATGCTTTCTATTGTGATTGGCCCCACATGAATTTTTCCTTGCCACCACCCCTAGTCACTTGGCTAAGGGCCCATGGAATGTGGGAGAATCCCAACACGAACCTGCGATAGAAATTGGCAAGGCTTAAGAAGCTCTGAATCTCAGTGAGTGTGTTCGGGGATGGTCAGTCATGGATGACCTGGATCTTGGATGGATAGACATGCACCCCATGCTCATCAACAATGTAACCTAGGTACTATACCATGTTCATGTCGAAGGATCATTTTTCCAAATTTGCATATAGCTTGTGTGGTCGTAGAGTGTGCAAAACCTGTTGAATACGCTGCAACTATTCTGCCCAACTCTTGTTGAATATAAGGATGTAATACAAATACACCACCACAAAATAATTTGTGATGTTAGGAAATGATACACACTTCTGCACTAAACCTAGCAGAAGAGAGGAAGACTTTAATCAAGAATCTAAATGACACAACAATCACACATTACACAAAGATTTTACCCTGTAAACCCAAACTGGGAAAACCAACATTCCTTGAGTGTTCTTCTCCTTGTTGTATTATTCATTCAGAATAAAAGGTTACATGTCTAACCTTTTTCCACACCTACGAAACAATCGACATCATACCCTCTTGCTTTCGCAAAAAAAAACCTATATCCAATTTGTCTTACATCTGCATGACCAACAACCTCTAAATTACAAACTCTTGGAAATTAGCCATTCATCATCTAAAGATTCAATATTATCCTTTACAACCTTACACCACGCCTCTTTATAGGTTTTATAGTAGGAAAAACCCTAAAGAAATGGCGCCCAAAAAAATTACAAGTCCATGCAAATCATTGGCTACAAATCCTGTGAATCTCTGGATTCTATTTTAGTCATATTACCCATCAACTACCAATCAAAATTCATTCGGTCTTCAGTCGGTTGCCACACACCTGCCTATCGACCTCTTTGATTTGTTGTTGATGCCTTTACCACGTCGAACTGCCTTTACCTTTGACTTTTAATTTACCCGATCGACTAACCTCATAACCTTCGACTTCGAATTTACCCAGTCGGCTAACCTCAACCTTCAACCATCGATCGATCCACCTCGAATTCGACCATCAATCGATCCACCTTGACTAGACTTTCACTACAAAGAGTATAACAACCCAAAATTCTCCCTCTTGTTTTCTTCTTTGCTGAAACCAGGAGATTCTTGAACTTTCGATCACAGACCCAGGGCAACAATGCCCATTGCCTCTCTACACCAAGAGAACTTCATAAAACTCATAGAATTGGTCAACGAGTATTCTATGTTTTCCAGCGTGTCTACTTTCTCCAGCAACACCTTGTTTATTTCCACCATATCTCTTATGAAATGGTATTATACATCAATGTGCTTAGTGTTCAAATGATAAGTTGGGTTGTTTTACATAAATATTGTTCTTTGACTATCGCAACTTATCTTCATAGCTCTCTGCTCAAACCTGATTCCTAAACATAACCTTTGCAACCATACTACTTCTTTGCTTCCATGAGTGTCTTCCATGTATTCATCTTTTGTTGTTGACAAGGATATAATCACCTATCACTTACTCATCTAGATGATTTCTCCACCGAACATCTTGAACACATATCCACTGGTCAAACTCCATCAATCCAGATCTCTACCCAGTTAGCGTTGACAAAGCCATGTACATTTAATTTACCATTGTAACTTCTAGATTTTCCTTGGTAGTATATAGCATAATCCTTTGTTCGTCATAGATACATGAATACTCTCTTGATAGTTGTCTAGTGCTACTTCCCAGGTGTCGAAATGTATATGATCAACACTCCCACTGCATGGGAAATATTTGTTCGAGTGCAGACCATCACATGCATTAGACTACCAACAAAACTTGCATAGGGAACACATTCCATGTCCTCTATTTTTTCCTATGTCTTTGGACACTATTCAACAGTTAGCTTTGCTCCCACAGGAATTGGCACCATCACCGGTTTGCAATCATGCATGTTGAAACATTTCAAAATTGTTTCAATATACTTTGTCTGGTTCAGCCAAATATTTCTAGTTGCTCGATCTCTCTTAATCTCCATTCTTATAATGAAATTAGTTGCACCGAGATCCTTCATGTCGAACTTGGAGGATAGTTGTTTCTTCACCTCCTTTATTACGTCCATGTTTTTTCCAATCAACAACATATCATCGACATACAAAGATACATAAATGAAATTCCCACCTTCTTCTTTGGAATATATGCAGTGATCAACTTTGCTTCTCACAAATCCAAAACTAAGGATGTATATGTCGAACTTTTGGTACCACATCCCTGGTGATTTATTTAGACCATAAAGGGATATTTTCAGTTTATATACCAACTCTTTATTTCCGTTTACTACAAAACCTTTAGGTTGTTTCATGTAGATTTCCTCTTCCAGGTCCCCATGTAGGAACGTTGTCTTCACATCCATATGTTCTATTTCCAGATCAAATGTTGCAGCCAGAGACATTAGTACTCTAATGGAAGTTAATTTTGAAACGAGGGAAAAAATATCACCAAAGTTGACTCTTTCGACCTGGGAATAACCTTTTTCTACCAGTCAAGCTTTGAATTTTTTAACTTGACCTGTTTCATTTATCTTATTCTTGAATACCCATATACTACCGATAGGATTTCTTCCACTGGGTAACTTGACTAGGTACCATGTCTCATTCTTGTGCAAGGATTCCATCTCTTCAACCATGGAATCCTTCCATAGTTTTCCCTCTGTTGAGCCGACTTCCTCCCCAACCGACTTGGGCTCATCGTCGGTGGCATTTAACATGAATGAAAAACTTAAGTCAAGCAGAATATACCTTTCGACTGGTTTTCTTACTCTTTTGACCTCCTTACCATCGGGTTCAGTTGTTCCACCTCTTCTTCTAATTCATTCGACTCATTTGAATCATCTTCTTTGTTCCTCAGTTCAAATTGCGCCGTCTCAGGATTATTCTCGGTATGAACAATTTCTTCAGGCTCATACTTACCTCCGACTTCTTTGAAGACCATATCTCTAATGTACATTGTTTTCCTTGATGGAGGATCCCATATCTTATATCCTTTCATTCTTTCTTTGTATCTAATGAAAATACATTTGACTTCTTCTTGTCCAGTTTGCTCCTCTTTTCCTTGGGAACATGCACAAATTCATCACAACCAAATACTTTCAGATGTGAGACTGAAGGCTTCTTACCTAGCCATACCTCATTTGGAGCATAAATGGTTTTAGGGGATAAATTTCGCAGATGGGACAATTTTCCATGATTTTTCCCCAAAAACAATTCGCCAATTTCCATTTTTTCTAAAAATGTTTCACTCTAACTCTATAGAACAACATTATTTTATCTTTAAAATAGCCCAAATTTTATACAACCTATAAAAATCCTTAGAAATTTGAAAATGTTTACAAAAATATCGCCAAACATTTTATAGTTTACATATTAAGGATTAGTAAGATTCACCAAGGTTTATACATTTTGAGATAAATTTATATCCTTAAAATCATCCCTGATTTGGAGTCTTGTCGACTAGTGCCGACAAATGAGACATATTCAATAGATATTTTCAGTGTCGACTTCCTTCACCCAGAATTCTTGTGCGATCCCAACACCACTGGGCATGCTCCTTACCTTGTCCATCAACGCTTTGTTCATTCTCTCGACATTGTGGGGTATATGGTGTGGTAGTTTGACATGCTATGTCACACTGCTTGCAGAACTGATCAAATTATTTTCCATAGAATTCACCATCGTTGTCAATTCTCAACACCTTAATATTCTTATCTATCTGGTTTTCTACAAGATATTTAAACTCTTTGAATTCTCGAAAACTTCTGATTTCTTCCTCAGGAAATATATCCATGTCTTTTGGAAAAATCATCTATGAAGGAGACATAATACATGGATCCACCAAGTGAAGGCATTGTAATAGGTCCAAGCACATCAGTATGAACCAACTCTAGAATCCAATTTTCCCTTATCTCTCCAGTTGGGAACCTCACCTGCCTTTGTTTTCCATATATATAATGTTCACAAAATTTGACTTCTAAATTACACTCAGGAAAGTCTTCGACCATACCTTTATTATGCATAGCTTGAAGTCCTTTTTCTCCAATGTGTCCCATCCTCTCATTCCATATCATGGTCGGGTTGACTTTATGATGACTTGTTGATTTGGTTTGAATTGACTCAGCCTTAGTTGAGTCGAATTCAGGAATAACAATGTTGTTGCATCCAATCGAGTCAAAAATCCCTAGCAACTTGTATAGGGTTCCAATATGAAATCCTTTCATTAAGACCATCACACCTCTGACCATGTTGCATAAATCCTTCTGAAATAGAGTGTGCACTCCAACATCAATCATCTTTCTAACATATATCAAGTTTCTTGCCAAACCCAGAATGTGTAGCACAACTGGAAGGGTTATTTTCCTCCCATCCTGCAATATCAGTAGAACTCTTCCTCATCCGACAATTTTGGTTGTCGAGTCGTCCCCCAAGAACACATCACCTCCATCATAATGTTCATACTCATAGAACCATTCTCTATGTGGTGTCATATGATATGATACTCCTGAGTCGATCAACCAAACGTCTTGATCCAACTGTGTACTAGTCAACACCAGGTACACATCGCCTCCCTTATCTGGAGTCATTTTTCTCTTAGTTGACTACTTCTCGTTGGATCTTGTACTGACTTCCATCGCCCTCAATTTGGAGTGTTTTTTTTGTAATGCCTAGCTTTATCGCATTTCCAACATCTTCTTGTCGAATGAACCAGGGATTTAGATCTACCCTTCGACATGGACTTTCTACTGAATAATTTTCTTTATCTCTGTCAATCGGTCGACCTCTCACCACTAAAGCATCTTTGGTCCATCCTTCCATGTTATTCCTTCTCATTTCTTCTGAAAGTAGAGAAGCAACCACATCTTCTGGTGCTAGTGTGGTTGTATTACACTCTATAGCCATGACTAAGCTATCCCAAGAGTCTAGAAAAGAACATAATAGGTTAATACACTTCTCCTCCTCAGTTATTTTAATATCCACAGACGATAATTGACTTAAAATGGTATTAAACACATTTAAATGCTCCATCATTGAAATTCCATCACTCATTCTCAGAAGATGCAATTTATTTATGAGAAAAACTTATTTACCATAGATTTAGATTGGTATAAGATTCCCAACTTGTCCCACAGTTTCTTGTCTGAATATTCACCCGAGACATTCAACAATACCAAATCTACAAGACAAAGTTGAATCATACTTCTTTCTCTTCTTTCGTGTTTCTCTCATTCTTTCGTCAACATGCCTGTCGGCTGGGTACCTGGATAGACCGTTGTCCATTGTTCTCGATCTACAAGAAGATCTTCCATTTTAAGATTTCAAACTGCTCTCCATTATTTAACACGATCTTTAACACACTTTATGACTTACAAAACTTACTGTACCTAGGTTTTATATCTCAGATTCAAGATTGGTAAATCAAGATATGATACACATCAAAGATTAACTTGGGTCCAATTCCACATGTTAGGAAATGAGACACACTTACACACTAAAACTAGTAGAAGAGAGGAATAATTTAATCAAGAATGTAAATGACACAACAATCACACATTACACGGAGATTTTACCCTAGAAACCCAAACCGAAAAAACCAACATTCCTTGAGTGTTCTTCTCCTTGTTGTCTTATTCATTTAGAATAAAAGGTTACATGTCTAACCTTGGTCCACACCTAAGACACAATCGACATCATACCCTCTTCCTTTCGCAAGAACAACCTTGTAGCCAATTTGGCTTACATCTGCATGACCAACAACCTCTAAATTACAGACTCTTGGCGATTAGCCATTCATCATATAAATATTAAATATTATCCTTTACGACCTTACAACATGCCTCTTTATAGGATTTACAGTAGGAAAAACCCTAAATAAATGGTGCCTAAGAACTGTTACAGATCCATGCAGATCATTGGATACAAATACTGTGAATCTAGGGATTCTGTTACAGTCGACTACCAAGTCGTATTACCCATCGACTACTAGTCGGCCTTTATTCGGTCTTCAATCAGTTGCCACATGCCCACCTATTGACCTTTTTTTGGTTGAACTCTTCAATTTGTTGTCGATGCCTTTACCACATCGAACCACCTCGAACTTCAACTTTGAATTTACTCATTCAACTAACCTCGACCTTCGACTTCAACTTTACCTGGTCGGCTAACCTTGACCTTTGACTTGTTGTCGGTCCACCTTGAATTTGGCTGTTAGTCGATCCACCTCGACTAGAATTTCACTGCAAAGAATATAACAACCCAATAGGTGAAAGGCCACAAGATATTGTCCGTCATCCTCATGAAAGTTGTTGGGGCATTTTTCAAGCCAAAGGGCATGACCAACCATTCAAAAATACCTCCTTTGGACTTGAAGGTCGTCTTCCATACGTTGGTCTGCTCTATTAGGACCTAATGGTAGTTAGACTTCACATCAATTTTAATGAAGTATTTGGCCCCCTTGAGCTACTCATGGAGATCGTCAATTTAGGGAATTGGGTACTAGTTCTTGACTGTGATTTTATTTAAGGCCCAATAATCAATGCAAAATCGCTAGGTCCTGTCTTTCTTCTGCACAAGAATGATTGGTCTTCCACAAGGTGATGAGCTTGGTTGGATGTGCCCCTTTTTGAGCAACTCTTGGATCTAGCATTTGATATCCTCATTTTCTGATAGAGAGTGGCAATAGACTGACCCATTGGGTAGTGATGTGTTGGGGGTCATATCGATTGAGTGCTTGACCTGACAGTGCAGGGGTACCCCAGTGGGTGAGGAGAAGATGTCTCTTTATTCTTCCATGACCTTATCCACTTTCTTTTGTTGTGTGGAGAGACCTGTCGTGGAGGTCATGGATGTGGCTGCAACCTTCTACTCACTTTGAGCATGAATCACGAACAATAAAAAATTCTTGGTATGAGAGATGACCTTCCTACATTTCTTGGAAGAGATCAAGGAAATGGAAGTAGGTGGGACTACCTCGGGTATCTTATACAATTTCTTGTCCAAAGTAATAATAACATTATGAGGCCTAGACTCATATACAACATGAGGTTTCCATAAATAAGGTTGGACCAAAATAACATCACAAACTTCAAGGGGGGTGACATCACACAATACATCATCTTTGAAGGGCTTGATGTCATAGGGCAGGCATACTATTGGCTGACATGGAGATCACTCCCTTGGTGGAGCCATCCAATTGTGTATGGTTGTGGGTGTGGTGTTGCTGGAAGATTTAACCACTTGACGACCTCCATTGAGATGAGGTTCTTCTGGCTACCACTATCAATGATGAAGTGCAGCAGAGTGCCCTTCACCCACATTTGTGAATGAAAGAGTCACTCACCTTCCTCTACTTCATCAGGTTCACCGGGTTGGACCTTGGTGGTAGCAATGGTAGCACTGGGTTCTATGTCAACGATCCTTCTCCCTTTTTCTAGTTCTGACTCAGAGTCTGAGCCCACATCTGATTAAGAGGCTTTCACCTCAACGACCAATGAATGCTTTGAGCGACATTCAATGATGTTATGGCAGGGGTTCTTATGGAACTCACACCACTTCCCAGTTTCTTTCTTTATCTTCCCATTGTCCTTCTTTGTTTGTGGTTTAGACCAGTTGTCTTGAGGTTTTCCATATTTTCTCTTCCCTTTTTTATGTAGGCTAGGTCCGCCTTTTCCCTGCTTCTACTGTGAGTGATCCGGATTGAGGAGTGGGATGAACTAATTAACAGACTGAATAAAATAAACATAGAGATAGGAAGAACAATACATATATCCAGTGAACAATATCTTCTATTGAATAAATGAAGTAGGTTGAAACTGTAAAACCGTAGAAACTGAAACACTTGCTCGAATGGTGGTAGCTATCTCTGAGAAGAGATGTGGCTGCTACGCGCATTCGTCTAAGAAGGATCATTAGAATGAGGATCCAGAGGCCTTTTGATATTACTCATGAATACCAAAACCTTAGAAATCCAAAAACCTAACCCTAGGACGTGAAACACCAAAAGTCATGTGGGCCCCGATGGGTAAGTTGGTACCTCAACTTACCAGGGTCGTAACTTTTTCATACGATCTCTGTTTTAGGAATTTGATAGCTCGTTGGAAAGGTATTTCATAGGACTACAGATTACGTTATCAAAATGTGACTCCGTCTATAGTTTTACTGTGGCGAGCCAAAAAAAAAACATTGTTTAGGGCTCCAAAATGACCCTGGAAGTACAACAAGATATGCTGACATGAAAACATGAAAATTAATCTAGTTGGATTAGATGAGAGGCCACCAGTATCCACCTAGAAGATGTGTAGGGATTCAGATAGCCCCAGAAGTGTAGAACCCACAATTACAAAGAAGTACAGAAGACCATGTTGAACTAAAACCGACAAGAGGAGCCAGTTGGAATAGGTGGGTGTCCACCAATATCCACCTGGATCAATCCTCCCCCTTAGGAAGCAATGGTCTCCATTGTGTTGAGTTCCCCCATCAGGTGAGGAAAATTCTGCTAGATTTGGCCTCGGGTGAGCGACTTGCCTTGGTGTAGGAGTTTCCCTGCCTTGACAATCCGATAAAGTTGGATCCTTTGTTGGCGAGTGCCCTTGACCTGTGTTTCCACTATTTGATAAGTGGATGCTTGTGCTATGCACTCAGTGTTGAGATCTGTTGGTGTCAGATGTTATGCGATCTATGAGGTGTCCAATAATGGTGGAAAATATGGCCGAAGGAAGTCCACATTGAACACTGGGTGCATGCCAAGGAAGGGTGGAGTGTTGAGCTCAAAAGCTTTGCTACCCACAACCTTGGTGATAGTGTAAGGCCTATAGAGAAGTGGACGGAGCTTCCAATGGGGCCCTGTGAGAAGATCCTTCTACAAATGTAACCAGACTTTGTCTCCAACCTAAAACTGGTGTAGTACCCATTGTTGATCATGGAACTACTTGTACTTAACATTGGATTTCTGCAAAATCTCCTGGACCTGTTGGCAGATGTGTTGAATCTGCTCAATGAATCTAGTGGCTTTGTCGGTATCAGACTGAACATGGGAAGCTTTTTTTTGTGTGGTGGAAAGAGGTAGTGAAACATCAATGGGACCCAAGGGTTGGAATCCCAACCCCACCTAAAATGGGCTATGGCCGATGGAGCTACGGAGAGCCCTGTTGTAACTGTGTTGAACATATGGGAGGATCTCATCCCATGTACATGGATGCTTAGAGTTGTACATGCGTAGGATGTGCACAGTCATCCGATTGACAACCTTGGTTTGACCTTCTATTTGGGGGTGGAAAGCAGTGGATTTAATGAGCTTGGTGTCAACCAGTGACCAGAGACTTGACCAAAATGTGCTGAGGAACCTGATGTCTCGGTTGAAGATGATGGTCTGTAGAATCCCAAAATGGACCCACACCCATTCAAAGAAGAGATTGGTAGTATCTGTCGTTGTGATATTCTTCTTGCAGGTTGTGAGGATGGCCATCTTTGAAAATCGATCAACAACCACAAATACACAGTCATTTACTTGCTTGGTGGACAGAAGGCCAAACATGTAATCCATTGAGATGGATTCCCAAGGATTCTCAGGGGTAGGAAGAGGGGTGTATAAGCCTTGCTTCTTGATGGATGGATTGGAAATGGCACATGCAGTTTAAGATCTGATATACTTGTTGACGTCCTTTCGAAGTTTTGGCCAATAAAAATGTTTCTGAAGAACAAGAACAATTTTCTCCACGCCAAAATGTCCTACCATCCGACTATAGTGGGATTCCCAAATTAGCTTTGCACGCTCGCTTGTAGGAGCACATATATGGCGTAGATGACATAATAGTCCATACTGATTGTGAAAATCAGTGACAATTGTGCCTGTACCCAAGAGCTGATATGTGGTGGCGAAGTCCAGATCTTGCTGATAAAGTTGGGGCCACTCAGATGCCTCATGTCCAAAGGAATGGAGCACGGTGGTGAGTGAAACCACATGAGGTCGATTGAGGCAGTCAACGACATGATTTGATATCCCCGTATTATACTTGACTTTGATATGGAACTATTGTAGGTAGGTGGACCACTTTTGATGGCAGTCGTTCTGCAATTTCCCCTGGGTCTATATGAACTGCAAAGGCTTGTGATTAGTTTCGATGATCGTCTCCTTTCCCATAATGTAATGTTTCCATTGAAGAAATGCTTATACAATGGAATACATTTCCTTTTCATAGGTGGGGTATTTACGGACAATATCTGAGAGTTTCTCACTATGATATGCCACCAGATGACCATGTTGAGTGAGAACTGCACCTACAACATAGTCATATGTGTTAGCAGTCCGTAATTTCTCGGGCTGAGGAAGAAATTGACAGAGGTAACCAAAAACTACTTTGGAGTCCAGGATCTAGCCCTCCTAGACCCAGATATGGCTCTCTCTATAAGATTTAGCTTTTTTTTAAAGAAGATATTAGGCTAGCTATCTAGTTCAGGGTTGGGTTTTGTTATTGGAGTTGGTCGAAACAGGAAGAAAAGGCATTGGGCAATGGAGTCACAAGTTGAAATTCATTCAAGGACATGTTCTACAGACAACCCTATAGGTAACGGTAAGCATTCTTTTTGGATTCTTTGATGTTGATTTTGAATTTGGAGGAAAAATATGAGAGGACTAGGTTATAGCAGGGCAATAAAGAATCCTAGAATTAACCCTTAAGTGGAAAACATTGATAATTATGTCTAAGATAGAATTAGAGTGTATATATCTCAACAAATTATGTTCTTTAAAATTCTTAGCATAATTTATAATATGAATAACTTAAGAAACACAATGGAAACAAATTACAATGATAGAATCACTTCACCACCAAGATTGACACATGAATCCTGTAATTGCTGCAATTGTATTGTTGGATTGATGAACTGTGGCTCTGTGAGTTTTTTACAAAAATGAGTACTTTTTCTTCAATAGGTTTCAACTCCCCCATTACATAAAAATGACAATATATATAGGTACCTCAAGCTTAGGGGTTCGAATCTAACTGATCCCCCCAAAAGAGCAGTTTGTTACATTAAAATCTGGCACCGTATCCCCAAAAAATAGACCGAACAAATGCAAAAATAGGGGTCAAAGACTTGATCATATCTTTCAAATATTGAAAGTTGTTACAAAACTGAAGGATTTTTTTTATATGAACTCGTATTGGAGAAAAACCTCCCCCTGTTTTTGGAAATTCCTCTCCAGCTCTCCGGAATTTTCATTTGAAAAAGATGAGTAAAAAAGACAACAAATAAATCCTAAAAATAGGCCCCAAATATGGTCTCGATTCACCCAATCCATAGCATCTGTGAAAAATATGGGAGAGGTTATTCTTCTTTGGACCATTCCGAGAAAAAAATTGTTTCTGTTTTTCAAAATTAGCCCCGGTTTTCCTGGAGATCTCCTCGGAAAATGACTGACCAAACTATGCGAAAAAAACGGTTTTTAGTTGGGGAATGGTGGTTTTCAGAGAGGGAAAAGTGGAAAAGTTCATTGGTGGTTTCCAGAGGTGGGGTAGGGTAGTAAATGGTTTTAGGGGGGGTTCTGAAATCATTTTAATTTTTATCTATTTAATTTAATTTTTTATTTTTTTATTATTAAAAGTTTCTTAATTAGTTTTTATTTATTTTTTAAATTAATGTTTTATTATGTTCTTAATTTTATTATTACCCTAACCCAATTACTAACCTAATTAATAATTATTAACACTATTAATTTAAACTAATTAATTATTTATTATTAATTACCCTATTAAACTAATCTAATTACTAACCTACTAACCTACTAATTAATTCTTACATTATTAATTTAAATACTTATTAAACTAATTAATATTTTATTATCCTCTGTTATTTAACATTTTTTTTATTCAGGAATGAAATTAGTAGCGGGGAATGATGAAGTGAATGGTGTAATGGAATGACTGGTGCAACAAGATGATAAAGGATTGGGCAAAATGGATGGCGAGAGATGCAACATCATTTAGGAGACCAACATGCTAGGCACCTTTTTGAAAATAATTTACAGGATACAATATTATTTAAAACATCTCATATGTAAAATCCCCATCTAAAATCAAGTGACCCTATAAAAGTTTATAGGAACCTAACATAGGCTCCACTTGGGGATGGCAACTCTGGAGAGGTGTCAAGAATCACAGATCTCTGAATATGTAGAACAATGCTTTATCCATTGGGAAGTTCCCAAAATTTAAGACTGCAACTTGTTCTGTGTCCTGCTTTGTACCTATTTCAAACCTGTGAGATGCAACCTGTGACCTTCTCAAACTAAACTCAACCCACTTTCAAACTGAAAATCAAAACTGTAATTGGTCCAAACTGAAAATGAAACTCTGAAAGCGAAACTGAAATGTAATGAAAAAGGTGCTTGCCCAAGCTTATTTGCACACCTACCTACCCTACATTGTTGGAAATCATGCTGCGGGATCAAGTAATATGAAAGATCCAATATAGCCAATCAAGTAACCAATTCAATGATTTTACTCCTTGACTATGTTTGATCACAATCAAAAGAAGGCAGTGTGATGGAGAAAGCAACTCATAATGTATTTGGTTTTCACAGTGAAACCATAGTTGAGTGTTTAAACAAAAAAACGCTTCCATATACATGGCTATAGGATATTTAAAATCATAGATGCCATGCCCTACTTGATAATTCTGAATATGTTTTGTAGCTTGATTGTCATGTTTTCTCTGTTCATAAGTGTTGTCTTCTTGCACATACTGTTCCAGACGTGAGTTGTCCAACTCTTGATCCACATCAAAACATTCCTCATTCTCAATATCAAAGGGAAAAGACAGGAATGTGTCTTTCTGGCTCCGATGAAAAGGGACTTCAAAAGAAAAACCCTGAAATGAAAAATTTAGGGGTATTTCCCGCTCTTTTAAAACCTCAAGTTCTTTTTCAATTTCCTTGGCAAATTCATCCAAAAACTGGATCTTATCATCTGAACGATTTTTACATGATTTTAAATAATAACACAAACATGCAGAAAAGTTTTCATCAATTTCCTCATCAGTGAACATATCATTCCATTCTTTAAAACCTTGAATAGAAACAGGGGCTACTGCAAATTCTGTCTTTTCCATCCATGTTTCCAAAAAAATAATCCAAAAAACTGAAAAAGATCTTATGGATTTGGCGGGTAAACCATCAACCCAACTTCTACATTTCCCTTGGAATGAATCATAAAACAATCTGAGGAAAACATATTCACGTTTAACTCTAAGAAGCTGAATGAAATCACGAAAATTTGATATATGCTTCAAAGTCAAACTCAAATCCTCACCATTAAATTTTGGACCATTTCTCAAACAATATCCATCCTTGGGTAAAGGATTTGGAAAACCATAAATCTGCGAAAATTCCAAACATGCATACCTTGAAACAATTGTAGCAGCATCTAAGTTCTTCATTATCCCAGTGGAGTTATCTTCAAACTGCTTATCTGATGTGTGGAGTCGCCAGGTGAATGGTACAACCTTCCTATGTTTGTCTTTTGTTCATCACCAGTATGGTTGCCAAAAATGTTAGCACTCCGTAATTTTTCACGTTGAGGAAGAAATTGACAAAGGTAACTACAAACCACTTTGGAGTCTAGGATCTATCCCTCCTAGACCCAGATAGGGATCTCTCTATAATATTTAGCTTTGTTTTAAAGAAGATATTAAGCTAGCTATCTAGTTCAGGGTTGGGTTTTTTGATTGGAGTTGGTCGAAATAGGAAGAAAAGCCATTGGGCAATGGAGTCACAAGATGAAATTCAGTCAAGGACAGGTTCTACAGACAACACTACAGGGCAAGGTAGGCATTCTTGTTGGATTCTTTGATGTTGATTTTGTATTTGGAGGAAAAAGATTAGAGGACTAGGTTATAACATGGCAATAAAGAATCCTACAATTAACCCTTAAGCAGAAAACATTGATAATTATGTCTAAGCTAGAATCAGAGTGTATATCTCAAAAAATTCTATTCTTTAAACTTCTTATCATAATTTAGAATATGAATAACTTAATAAACACAATGGCTTGAAGCACTTCACCACCAATATTGACACTTGAATCCTGTAACTGCTGGAATTGTATTATTGGATTGATGAACTATGGCTCTGTGAGTTTTTTACAACAATGAGTATATTTTCTTCAATAGGTTTCAAATCCCCCATTACATCAAAATTACAAGATATATATAGGTACCTCAAGCTTAGGGGTTCGAATATAACTGATCCCCCCAAAAGAGCAGTCTGTTACATTAAAATCAGGCACTGTATCCCCAAAAAATAGACCGAACAACTGCAAAAATAGGGGTCAAATACTTGATCTTGTCTTTCAAATATTGATAGTTGTTACAAAAATGGAGCAGGTTTTTGTATATGAACTCGTATTGTAGAAAAACCTCCCTCTATTTTTGGAAATTCGTCTCCAACTCTTCGGAATATGTATTTGAAAAAGATGAGTAAAACAGGCAACAAATAAATCTTGAAAATAGGCCCCAAAGATGGTCTTGATTATCTCAATCCATAGCAGTTGTGAAAACTATGGGAGAGGTTATTATTATTTTTCCCATGCTAAGAAAAAACCTCTTTCGTTTTTTCAAAATTCACTCTGGTTTTACCGTAGATCGCCTCGGAAAATGACTGGTCCAACTGTGAAAAAAATGGTTTTTAGTTGGGGAAAGGTGGTTTTCAAAGAGGGAAAAGTGGTTTTCGGAGGGGGGGTAGGGAGGTAAATGGTTTTAGGGGGGGTCCAAAATCATAGGAAGGGACATGTGGGAAAGTGGAAACCACTTTTCGGACCCCCCCTTTAATTAAATGACATAAGTGTTGAGGAAAAGATATGGAATGATCTTACTCAAGCATTTTCAGATTCTGCTTGGCTAAGGAAAAATAGACAGGAATGCCACCCTATGTTTATAGCCCTAAAAAATAAAATCCTAACTCATAAGTATCGATTACAAGTGCTTAGGCTAGTCTTTTCACAAGTAAAAGCTTACTGGAAAATTCATTTTAATATGATTTTTTGACTATAATAGTTGCTGAAAACAATGTAGAGATAGAATTAAAGACACCAAGATGATAATCAAGACAAATAAGACATAAAGCAATCCTTCATTTCATTCTAATTCACCAAAGAGTCATTCTCTTTACAAAATTTCATGCAGAAATTTCAAACCAAAGTCAAACTTAGACATCCCCGATGGAACATACAAAAGGACCTCTGATAGAAAACGAAAACTGAACTCTAAAAGCTGGATCAACTTGCAACAGATTTTTTCCCACTCGACTCTACACAATATCCTTTGTCAGTCATGAAAACTAATTCACAAACAGACAAGTCTACACAGACTATTAAAGATATATCAACACCTCTAAAAAACAAGTGTCTGAATGATGTAATTCAACCCTGAATCTTGTTGTCTATAATAAGACCCTGCTATCATAAAAAATAATAAGGCTTGTGATAAATTAAGGATTGAATGAAAACTGAACTATCTCAACATAAACTCAAAGATCAAACCTTAGTATGCTTCTTCTTCTATCGTCCTCTTGTTCCTCTCTTTCTTTTGCCTTTAAGCAAATTAGAATTGGTTGAAGTAGTTGAACTACCTCATTTAGTTAAATTAACTAAAAACTCAACCAACTTTTTAGTTAGGGGGGAAAAGTAATAAATCATAAAAAGGGTTTTAAATAAATAATAACTAGTAGGTGGGACCCCTTGTGACTCCCTTTAGCTCTTAACAATCATAACATAACTAGTTAATTAAGAAAAACACCCTTCCTTGTGACTCCCATCATCACATTCACATTTGACAATTTATCTCATTGATATATGAAATTATTTTCAAAATATATATTACTCCTATATCCAAAGAAAACATGATGTCCAAAACTTCTGAAGTCAACTGTCATCAATAATACATAAAATAAAATCTCAAAAACCATATTTCCAACTCTGAGATGCAATCTTTCCTCGATTGCTGCTGTCACCCTTTGATTTTTTTGAATTTGCCTTTGGTTGCATTGAGCTTTTAGGCCTAATTTCGTTGATCACATGAGAACAATTGTCCCTTAAATGCATCCGGGAAGACATAGATTTATCAGAGCCAGTGGAGGGTGAGGAAGGGGCAACAATGGCTTTTCCTTTGTCAGGGGCATGGTGGGCCTCGATTTTCAACCTTTTGCTAGCATGAGAGGACTGAACTGGTGAGTGGAAAGGTGCATCTTGGACAATCTAGTTAATATGCGGGGGAGCAGGTAAGGACATATTGGGCCAGCCACGATGTTGGGAGATTACCGGGTGGAAAATCTCTTGGCATCCGTAGTTTTTGGGAACCTCAGGTTGCAATGAGACACGAGGGGGCATGAGAATACTAGGGGCTTGTGGATATTGGGAGAGAGGCCTTTCAAGCCTAGGTTAGACCAGGCCTTACCAAATCCAATTGAAAAAAACTGGCCTGAAACAACTGACCTAACTCTTGTGAGTCAACGTCAAAGTGTATGGAGAATATTGGCCTTCTTGGGCCTCTGGTCCAGTTTCCTCTCCCTCGGTTGCCTCTACCATGGCTACCTCGTCTGAAAAAGATCATTCTTGCATGCATGATTGATTAGCAAATAGTTCCTTTACAACCATACATGAAAACTCCTTAAAAATATTAAAATAGACTTTGGCTGAACAACATATTAGACCCATGCAATCCAATCCATATAAATTGTTTAATTGTTGTCAATGAGCAGGGGATGAAGAAAAGGTCATGGGATATGCAAGGGGTTTGTATTGAGCGAACCATGATAAAATGAGGGGGAAAAGAAACACGGTTACTGCTCAAAGACAACAAACAATCAACTGTAATGAAAACCACATAAAATATCACTGTGATCCAACTAAGAAACCACGACTTCAAACTGCTTCAATACATAATACTTCTTGATTGTAATTAAATTTTAGAACATGGAGTGAAAAATGAATGTGGGAAGGCGATGGGGTTGTAATTAGCGAAAATTGAAATAATGGTCGGAAAAGAGAGCGGATATTGTTCATAAAATTAATTAAGTAATCCATAAAACCATTCTATAAAAAGGAAATAACACAACCCAAACAATCACTGTGATCAAATGAAAACTATTGTGCATAATTCAATTAATTATGTGCATTGACTTGTTCATTGTTTGTAATCAGATTTTCAACACAGTGTCACTAAATAAGACAACATGCATTCCACAACAACCTGTAAAATAATTATGTTCCTTCTCATTTGTCCACTTATTGTTTTAAAATAATTTCCAAACGAACACACAGTCACTTATTTCCACTCTGTTCAGCATAAAAAATCATCCACCTTCAATGATTTATTTCCTTAATCAAACACAGACACAAAACACATGCCCGATTTCATCCATCGATTTCGTCCAACAATTAAATTGCAATGAGACCATATGTCAGAACACCTGTGTCTATCTCTGCTATGATGCATGATATTCATCAATGCACATAACGAACATCCAAATACAACCATCAATATTTTAATTGCAAGGATCCTGACTTGCCATTTAAACACACAGACAACAATCACCATTTTATCTCATACAGACCATTCGACAAAACACAGAGTGACTGTATAGGTCCAACTAATCTGAATCTAAACATACACAATGTTGGGATATCAATCAATATAACGAGATAACAACAGTAGGCCCAATATCATCTCATAAATTGATCAAATTTGCAACGAACCCATATTTTTTTTAGAAACCCGTGACGCTCTCTGATGGAACGATCAATATAATATCCATAACATATACAGTGGATAGCCTTTCCATGATTACCACGATTTCAATATTCCCATTTAAAAATTTAAAACAAATAGTCACAACAATTATCACTCAACCTATCATGTTGTAGGAACATGACACATACCCACGCATCATGCATGAAGCACTATTGTGTGTTAATCAATTGTAAACTAAAGCTAGGTTAACCATTCAAAAATTACAATGTAAGATACAATGAATGTGCATTCAATCAAATTCTCCAATCAACCAAATTACCATGCTGAGTTTATCAATTCGATTGTCATAATAACCAATGTAGTGACTAAATACCACAACCAACACCACTGTCAACATAATCAACATAGACAAGCCAGAAACTGAACACTGTTGACAATACCCAACAATTCATAACAATCAACAGTATACCTGATAGGCCATCACAGTTCCCTCTATCAAAACCCAGGCTTGAGAAATCAAGGGTTTTCTCTGTAGACCAACATAGGGAGACTGGATTCGACTCCCATCATCGGGTGAGAACCTCCGAGACCAACGGTGCACACACATGGTATACCACCAATGAATTCGCTGACAGGATGATAGTTCATGAGATAGAAGAGATTATGAACAAAGGAGCAAAGGCTCCATTTTGGTCTTGTAACAACACTTAGAACACATAGGATATAACCCTCATGGTTCTCCCAATCACCCAACTAACAACGCTATGATAAGACAGATCCGAGAAGAAGCAATATAACCCATCGTGCAACAATCAGTAGCCTGAATAAACCCATACCCAAGTGAAACAATGCGCAGTGACACAAGGCGTTTCAAACCCAATAAACCCCATAACAACAATGACTAGGTATGGTGAAAATAAAGCGTGGAGACGACCAGCCAATCTGGACCGAATAAAAACCCTTCAACCAAGACCAATAAGAATGACAGAGGGCCTTCATGGCTTCTAACACTCAAAATGATCAATAACACTGTGACTTGAATCATTATTGCAATGAAAACCACACCAACAATTTATTCCAGAAAAAATATCACAAATTTACACAGTTTCTAGACTTAAAGAAAACACATACCCATACATTCCGAGCCAATATCTATTTCATAACTAGAGAAGATTCATGGATGGCAAAAATGCATTCTTGTAACCAAAATCACCTTAAAATGTGAGTTGGCCGCGCAATTCTCCCTCTGCTTGAAAGTCGGAGCCTAACCACAACAAAACATAGTTAAACAATAGCCCGACTAGGGTGGTGGCTAGTGGAAGGAGTAGGGGTGACGTGCAGTAAATGCATGTTGCCTCCACCCCTACTCATTCAATTCCTTAGTACGCTCCAACACACTAATCCATTAATACATTCAAATGAACCATGCATTGAAACCAACATCCACTAATTTCCAAGAACGCCACCCACATCACATATTACCATTTCCAACTATACAGTAATGCATATCAACTATGTTTCCAAATAACTCAATAAATCACATAGATATTAATTTGTTAGCTAGGATTAACAACGATTATGCATGTAGTGTAGCATAAAGGTATAGTATAGTTCCTTCCTTTTGCACTTTGTTGCATTTCTTTTATCTCTTTTGACTGCCCTTATATATTATTACTAATGTGGCTCTTGTGCAGGTGTCACAGTAATGAATCCAGGAGAAGATAGAAAGGGTAACAATGGATAACATAGGCCATCATAACATAAAAATAGAGCCTAGAGCAATGGAAACAACACATAACCTGCCTTATCCAACATTCACTTTTTGCAATTATAACCAACACATAATAGGCCTTATTCATTTCCAATAAAATCTAGACATCATCAATGATGTAGAACCATGTAAGCAGTGTCAGACAACAACATAAACATGAAATAAGAACCAGATCTGATCGCCCAATCTACAAGGGAGTCCCACCTACTAGTATTATATATCTCATTAGCTTATAATTATTAGGCTTAAGTAATACTTTGCGGGTGAAATCTTCATTGCGATTTTAATCGTCAACAAATTGGCGACTCCACAGGGAAATTTGTTTTCAACTATTTATAACTTAGAACTCATGGTTTCACAGGTTAAGCAGATATAATCAAGAAGATTATGCAATAGGGGGGAGTGAGTGGATTTAATGGAAAAATGACTGGGAATTCAGGAATAACTCATGAAAAGTGTTAAGTATGAGGGGTTTTACCACTGTGTGCATAATCATCCAACCAGGATTGGATCTTAGAAATTTTATGGACTTGCTCTCTTAAATTCTCAAATGGATGAAGAAAAGGAAAGCAGAAGCGGGAGAGAACCCAATTTGTTTTTCTAGACAGTAGTGAAAATAGATAACAAATTCAAGGGTTCCTTCAGGGGAAACATCGTAATAGCTATGTAATCTTGATTGTTATTGACTAACAATGCTTTGCAGGAGTGTCACTATGGAAAAACTGATCCAACATCTTATTTTGACCAAAGTAACTAGAGATGGTAGGAAACAAAATCATGACAGAAGTAAAATTGCAAAGATTAAAACAACAACAATAAAATGACAGAAATGTAAAAAGCAGTAAGAAATGTTTTTAAAAAAGAAAGCATAAGTCAAACTACTGTAAAGCAGAAAATAAATAGTACAAAATTGAAAGCATAGCTAGGTTACTAGTATACAGAAAATCCAAACAACATTAGAACTTTTCACGTTGGTCCCTCATAATGTTTCAAACGAGAACTGTTAGTGATGTAGGAAAGAAATTTCTCTTGTGAATCCTTTAGAATGTAAGAGTTAGTATCCAGGACAAAAGTAATTTTGAACGAACCCAGAAATAACACTTGGAACTCCAAGGTAATTATCAACCCCTTAACGTATATGATTAGATCATCAAGGTAGATATGAATATTGATCAATTCATCAAGAGTTGTGTGTATAGGTATTTTAAAAGCGGTACTTGCATCAGGTAAGCCAGAAAACAAGAATTTATAAGTCATCGTACCCCAATTGGTGATAAGAGTGGTTTTGTGAACATCTTCCCCTTTTCCTTTGATTTTACTGTAGCCCAAAAATAGGTAAAGTAAGGGCCTCATCTGTGACCTTACAACCTACTGCAGAATCATTTCCATATTAAGAGGAGGAAAATGATTTCTCATAATGTCCTCATTGAAGGTGCTAAAATTAATGCAGGTTCTAATATGATCATTAGTCTTTAAGATAGGTACCCAATTGAAAACCCACTCAGGGTAGACTGGAAAAATGATCCCAGACCTTAAGAAATTTTCCAACTCCCTTTGAAAAGTTAATTTAAATGCAGAGTTAATAGGTCTTAGTTTCTGCCTAACTAGTTTCATGCTTTCCTTGATGGGGATAGCATGACGTATAAGACCAGGATCAAAACCGTGAAGATCCTTATAAGACCAAGAAAAAACATCTTGAAATCTACCAAGTAGCTTAGCCAACTTCACTTCTTCTTTATCATAACATTGGACACTTATTTTAACATTCCTTGAAGATTCGAGTGCCCCAATGTTCAAGGAGATGGTTTTACCCACCTTCCTTCTTGACTCATCTTCTTTCTGTTTCTCTTTATTGCCTACATCACCCGATGAAAATGAACTCTCAAGAGGAGTCAATCCCTTAGGAATCTTGTTGTCTTCTATGGATATAATCTCCTTGGGCTTAAGAGGTTCATCTTGAATGAAAGCACAAATGCTCTCATCATTAGGGAGAGCCTACCAAGATTCTTCATGGTTAGGGATATGTGGAGGATATAGAGATTGAAAAGAACAATCAGGCCTGTGAGGCAAAGGTTGTTGATTAGGAGAAGTTACAAAGACAACTAATTGATCAGTTGTTGAATTCAACCCCTTCTTAACATGAGTGATATTAAAAGATAACAGGTTCGAGATAAGTGCCCAAACAATTTGTGTGTATCGTTTTATCAACTTATTGCTAGGAGAGTAAATTTTACATACAAGATTCACAACAAGCTTAGAATCTCCAAAAACTGAAAGGTGACCACAACTAAGATTATAAGCGTTTTCAATTCCTAACAATAAAGCTTTGAATTCAGTGACATTGTTCATACAAGCAAACTCCAACCTCTAAGACAAATTATGAATTTTTCGTATAGGGGAAACCAAGATAATTCCATCCCCATTACCTTCATTAGAGTGTGAACCATCAAAGTGCATGTGCCACATATCATCATCTAAATTGATTTCTTCGAAAGGAATATTATCCTTCTCAACAAAGATGGAATATACTCCTAGGTCATCCTCGATATAGTTTACACTAGGTTGTGGAACACTCTCTATGTAGGGTGAAATCCCTCCCTCTCTAAGGACTATAATGTTCTTACCATTCCGAGGAACAGATAAATGTGACCCATCGAGTGAGAGGTATCCACCTGTTAAGTCTTTCCAATCTCTTCCCAAGATAATTGAGTAATTTATTACATTCATATCGATTACCTGAATACTAAGGGTTGTCCTTATTTCAGGGTGTGCGCTCAAAACTAAGTCACATCTTTAATCTCACCTATGGTTGTTTGTTGTAGACTATTATAAGAGAGCATTCTTCCAGTGTTTTCATTTGTACAAGACAAGCCTAGCTCTTCCATAATAATCTTTGACATCAAACTTGGGCCCAAACCGCCATCAATGAGGCAACAATGGGAAATCTTATCCATAATATTTACAGAAATATTAAAAAGGGGTATTTTTTATAGGGTATCTAAAGTTATGTGCACCTACTTTATTTACAGATGAACCCTCTTCATTTACCTCTTCAAAGAGGTTGGCCACAACATAATTTTTTCCTTCCATGAATTGTTTCAGATGCCTCTGTTGCTCAGGGACGACACCATTTCCAGAAGGGTTGCATCTTCTTTGATGTTGGCCAACTGATTCAAGATATTTTACTTGGAAGAGGGGATAGGGGAAGTTGTTCCTTGACTGTCAGGAACTTTAGGAACCTGAACAGTAGCAGCAAGTGAGGATGAGCTCGGGCTAGAAGGATTGCAGGGAGGATCAAATTTTCCCTTTGGAGCATAGGCTTTATTCCTAGTATTGATGATCATGACATCTTCTAGCTTTGAAAAATCTAGGACAATGATAGTAGTTTATGGTATTTTACCAAATATCTTATCTCTGGTACTCTTCCTTACCTCACATCTAGCTTCCTTGTGATGTTCTTTGCAAAATTTACACCAACTTCGAGGCAAGATAGCTTTAGGCTGAAAATTATTTTCAATTGGACTTCTAGAGGGGGGTGCAGAAGAGGATGAAGCTCTAGGAGTGAGAGGTGAGACAATCCCCTTTCGCTCAAACTCTATCATACGATTATTCATGTCTTGTACTAGCTATAAGAGGGAGAACATGCCTTTCTGTTTAACTAATTATCCCTGAGGAAGACCCGTTCTTTCAAGCTTTTCTTCATACTATGAACAAGTGTGCAGAGCGGAAATGAGATTATCAATGGATTTTTCCTCAAGCCTATGATAGTAGGGGGAAGGTAACGCATTGTCGTAATGCATGAAAGCGGCTTGGTTCTCAGGTCGAATGAGTTCTGGGATTTGATTGTATAACTTAGTGAAACACAAGTTGAAAGACTTGATGGTTTCACCATCCTTATAGGTGACGTTGTTATATTCCCGTAACTTCTCGATTGGGCTTTTAGATTGCCCATAAGTGGATCTGAACCAATATATTAACTCCTCCCAAGTAGACATAATCTTAGGAGGAAGGTCAAAGAAATCGACCAAAGCCTTTCCTTCCAAGGAATTGACAAATGAGTGCATACAAGTATCATTGTCATTGGCTCCTATGTTGAAACAAGCATTAGAAAATGCCACCAGATGTTCGTTTGTAGTGACAATACTATTTCCCAAGAACTTAGGAAGATGCTCCTTGAACTTAGAAAGTGGACGAGTAGCAGGTGCTAAGTTAAGAGGAGAGGACACATGCCACGGTGTGGTTGTGGCGTCTTCTTCAAACTGAAAAATCCCATACTTTTTAATAACTTTGGTGGGATTTGTGGTAGATTGGACAGGGATATGGTGGCTATATAAGCAACCAATCACTAACGAAGACGAACACTAAGAAAAGGAAGAACTTCCAGTGCCACTAGAGCCACCACTAGACACCATCTTGTGGATGATAGATGAGGGAAAGAAAGACGAACTAGAAAAATTAGACAAAGTTCTCCTTAGAGCACTTTGTTGGGTAGATAACACAATGTTCCTTCTTCCTATTTCAACAATAGGATTAATTTCAGGTGATAAGCCTCTTCTTCTTCTAGAAAGATGAGAGTCTAAGGACATGAATGAAAGGCCAAAACTGAAGAAACAAGAAGGTTACTTCTTATCTCTAGGTTGTCTACGTCTAGCTTCCAAACATTCTTGGGCACTAATATCTCGTTCAATTGTTTCCCATGAATGATTAAGCTCGACATGGGTATTGACAGTGTCTAAAATGGTGTTAAACAAGTTCAAAGAAATGTTGGTTTGGTATTGAAGAACGAGCTCAATATTGGGTTGCCTTGCAATAGGCACAGTCATTAAGAAATAAAACAGTCAAAGAATCAATATTAGAAAAAAGATGTATCGATGAAAATCGAGTATAAAAATTAACCAGAGAGATATTGAAGATTTCCCCAGTATGGTCGCCAAATAAATGTTGAGGAAAAGATATGGAATGATCTTACTCAAGCATTTTCA
>ML778996.1:2046650-2063337 GCA_009831015.1 Picea engelmannii
AAAACACCCTTCCTTGTGACTCCCATCATCACATTCACATTTGAAAATTTATCTCATTGATATTTGAAATTATTTTCAAAAAATATATTACTCATATATCCAAAGAAAACATGTCCAAAACTTCTGAAGTCAACTGTTATCAATAATACATAAAATAAAAACTCAAAAACCATATTTCCCACTCTGAGATGCAATCTTTCCTTGATTTTTGTTGTCACCCTTTGATTTTTCTAAATTTTCCTTTGGCTGCACTGAGCCTTTAGGCCTAATTTCGCTGATCACATGAGAAAAATCATCCCTCAAATGCATCTGGGAAGACACATATTTATCAGATCCATTGGAGGATGAGAAAGGGGCAACAATGACTTTTCATTTGTCAAGGGCATGGTGGGCCTCGATTTTCAACCTTTTTCTAGCATGAGAGGACTGAACTAGTGAGTGGACAGGTGTAGCTTGGAAAATCTAGTTAATAGGTGGGGGAGCAGGAAGGACAGATTGGGCTAGCCACGATGTTGGAGGATTGTTAGGTGGATAATCTCTTGCCATCCGTCATTTTCGAGAACCTCGGGTTGTAATGAGACACGAGGGGGAATGAGAATACCAGGGGCTTGTGGAGCTTGGAAGGGAGGCCTTTTACGCCTAGGTTGCACCACTCCTTCCCAATCCAATTGAAAAAAAACTATCCTGAAACAATTGGCCTAACTCTTGTGAGTTAGCGTCAAAGTGTATGGAGAATCTTGGCCTTCTTGGGCCTCTGTTCCAATTTCCTCTCCCTCAGTTGCCTCTGCCATGGATACTGAAAAATCTCATTCCTGCATGCATGATTGATTAACAAATAGTTCCTTTACAACCATACATGACAACTCCTTAAAAATATGAAATAAACTTTGGCTCAGCAACATATCAGACCCATGCAATCCAATCCATATAAATTTTTTAACTGGTGTCAATGAGCAGGGGATGAACAAAAGGTCTTGGGATATGCGAGGGGTTTGTATTGTGTGAAACATGATAAAATGAGGGGGAAAAGAAACACGGTTACTGCTCAAAGACAACAACCAATCAAGTGTAATGCAACGCACAAAAAATATCATTGTGATCCAACCAAGAAACTACGACTTCAAACTGCTTCAATACAAAATACTTCTTGAGTGTAATTAAGTTTTAGAATAGGGAGTGAAAAATGAATGTGGGAAAGCAACATGGTTGTAATTAGCGAAAATCGAAATAATGGCTGGGAAAGAGAGAAGACAATGTTCATAAAATTAATTAAGTAATCCATAAAACCATTCTGTAAAAAGGAAATAACACCAACCAAACAATAACTGTGATCAAATGAAAACTATTGTGCATAATTCAATTAATTATGTTCATTGACTTGTTCACTGTTTATGATCATATTTTCAACACAGTGTCACTAAACAAGACAACACACATTCCACAAGAACCTGTAAAAGAATTTCTTCTCATTTGCCCACTTACTGTTTTAAAATAATTTCCAAACGAACACACAACCACTTATTTCCACTTTGTTCAGCATAAAAAATCAACCACCTTCCATGAGTTATTTCCTTAATCAAACACAGACACAAAACGCATGCCCGATTTCATCCATCAATTTTGTCCAACAATTAAATTGTAATGAGACCGTATGTCACAAAACCTATGTCTATCTCTGTTACGATGTATGATATTCATCAACACACATAATGGACAACCAAATACAACCATCAATATTTTAATTGCAAGGATCTTGACTTTCCATTTAAACACACAGACAACAATCACCATTTTAACTCCTATAGACCATTCGAAAAAATGCAGAGTGACTGTACAGGTCCAACTACTCTGAATCTAAACAACCACAATACTGGGCTATTAATCAATATAACGAGATAGCAATAGTAGGATCGATCTCATCTCATAAATTGATCAAATTTTCAATGAACCCATATTTTTTTTAAAAACCCGTGACCCTCTCTGATGGCGCAATCAATATAATATCCATAACATATATAGTGGATAGCCATGCCATGATTACCACGATTGCAATATTCCCATTCAACAATTTAAAACACACAGTCACAACAATTATCACTCAACCTATCATGTTGTAGGAACGCCACACATACCCATGCATCACGCATGAAGCACTATTGTGCGTTAATCAATTGTAAACTAAAGCTGGGTTAACAATTCAACAATCACAATGTAAGAGACAATGACTGTGCATTCAATCGAATTTTCCAATCAACCAAATTACCATGCTGAGTTTATCAATTTGATTGTCATAATAACCAATGCAGTGACTTAATACCACAACCAACACCATTGTCAACATAATCAACAGAGACGAGCCAGAAAACAAACACTGTTGACAATACCCAACAACTCATAACAATCAATAGTATACTCGACAGGCCATCACGATTCCCTCTATCAAAACCGGGGCTTGAGAAATCAAGGGTTTTCTCTATAGACCAACACAAGGAGACTAGAGTCGACTCACATCATCAGGTGAGAGCCTCCGAGACCAATGGTGCACACACAAGGTATACCAACAATGACTTCGCTAACATGATGATAGTTCATGAGATAGAAGAGATTATGAACAAAGGAGAAAAGGCTCCATTTTGGTCTTGTAAAAACACTTATAACACACAGGGTTTAACCCTCATGGCTTTCCCAATCACCCAAATAACAACGCTGTGATAAAACAGAGACAAGAAGAAGAAATATAGCCCACTATGAAACCATCAGTAGCCTGAATAAACCCATACCCAAGTGAAACAATGCGCAATGACACAAGGCCTTTCAAACCCAGTAAACCCCATAACAACAATGACTGGGTATGGTGAAAATAAAGCGTGGAGATGGCTAGCCAATTTGGACCTAATAAAAACCCTTCAACCAAGACCAATAAGAATGACAAAGGCCCTTCATGTCTTCTAACACTCAGAATGATCAATAACACTATGACTTCAATCATTATTGCAATGAAAACCACAACAACAATTTATTCCAGAAAAAATATCACAAATTGACATAGTTGCCAGACTTAAGGATAGCACAGACCCATACATTTAGAGCCAATATCTATTTCATAACCATAGCAGATTCATGGATGGCAAAAAGGCATCCCTATAACCAAAAGCACCTTAAAACGCGAGTTGGCCGAGCGGTTCTTCCTCTGCTTGAAAGTCGGAGCCTAACCACAAAAAAACATAGTTGAACAATAGCCCAACTAGGGTGGTGGCCAGTGGAAGGAGTAGGAGTGACGTGCAGTAAATGCACATTGCCTCCACCCCTACTCATTCAATTCCTTAGTATGCGCTGACCCACTAATTCATTAATACATTCAATTGAACCATGCATTGAAACCAACATCCACTAATTGCCAAGAGCGCCACCCACATTACATATTACCATTTCCAACTATATAGTAATGCATATCAACTATGTTTCCAAATAACTCAATAAATCACATAGCTATTAATTTGTTAGATAGGATTAACAATGATTATGCATGTAGTGTAGCATAAAGGCATAGTATAGTTCCTTCCTTTTGCACTTTGTTGCATTGATTTTATCTCTTTTGACTGCCCTTATATATTATTACTAACGTGTCTCGTGTGCAGGTGTCACAGTAATGAATCCAGGAGCATATAGCAAGGGTAACAATGGATAACATAGGCCATCATAATAGAAAAATAGAGCCTAGAGCAATGGAAACAACACTTAACTTGCCTTATCCAACATTCACTTGTCGCGATTATAGCCAACATATAACATGCCTTATTCATTTCCAATAAAATCCAGACTTCATCAATGATGTAGAACCATGTAAGTAGTGTCGAACAACAACATAAACATGAAATAAGAACCAGATCCAATCTCCCAATCTACAAGGGGGTCCCACCTACTAGTATTATATATCTCATTAGCTTATAATTATTAGGCTTAAGCAATACTTTGCGGGCGAAATCCTCGTTGCGATTTTAATTGTTAACAGTAAGGGGGGGGGGTCCGGAAAGTGAAATACGAGAGGACTTAGGATATATATTTATTTTCTTTATTATATAATTTTTATTTCATTTAAACTTTGTTTTAATTTTTGTTTTGTTTTAATTTTATTTTTGTTTTATTTTGTTTTACGTGTTTTTTATTTTCGTTTTAATTTGTTTTTGTTTATATGTTTATTTTATTTTATTTTGTTTTATGTTTTATTTATAATATTTTGTATTTTTTTTATTTATGTATTAAATTTTATCTATTTAAATTTTTAATTGTTTTTATTATTAAATGTTTCTTAATTAGTTTTTATTTATTTTTTAAATTAATGTTTTATTATGTTTTTAATTTTATTATTACCCTAACCCAATTACTAACCTAATTACTAATTATTAACACTATTAATTTAGACTAATTAATTATTAATTACCCTATTAAACTATTCTAATTACTAACCTACCAATTAATTCTTACATTATTTATTTAAATACTTATTAAACTACTTAATATTTTATTATCCTCTGTTATTTAACATTTGTTTTATTCAGGAATGAAATTAATGGGGGGGGGATGATGAAGTGAATGGTGTAATGGAATGACTGGTGTAGTAGGATGATAAAGGATTGGAAAAAATGGATGGCGGGAGAGGCAACATCATCTAGGATACCAACACGCCAGGCGTCTTCTTGAAAATAATTTGGAGGATAAAATATTATTTACAACATCTCAAATATAAAATCCCCAGCTAAAATCAAGTGACCCTATAAAAATTTATAGGACCCTAACAATATGCATCAGTCTCAATCTTGAACGGTTGTTGCATATCGAGAAAGGAGAGTAGTGGAGTTGAGCATAAGCGATGCTTCAGATCATTGAATGCTCGTTGTTGTTCCTTCCCTCACACGAAATTTTCCCTGCCATCGCCCTTGGTCACCTGGATGAGGGCCCATGTAATATGGGAGAAGACCAACATGAACTGTGGGTAGAAGTTGGCCAGTCCCAAGAAGCTCCAAAGCTCAATTAGTGTGGTCAGGGCTGGCCAGTCATGGATGAATTGGATCTTAGCTAGATCAACATGTATCCCATGCTCATCAACAATGTATCCCAAGTATTGGACCTTGTTCATGCCAAAAGAGCTTTTTTCCAAGTTGTCATATAGCTTGTGTTGCGGTAGAGTGCTCAAAACCTGTTGAATATGCTGCACGTGCTCCTCCCAAGTTCTGTTGAAGATGAGGATGTCATTTAAATATACAACCACAAAAGAGTTGGTGAAGGGTCTCAATACATCATCCATCAACCTCATGAAAGTGGTTGGTGCATTTGTTAAGCCAAAGGGCATGACCAACCATTCGAAGAGACCTTCTTTAGATTTGAAGGTTGTCTTCCATACATCAGTGGGTTCGATGGGAACCTAGTGGTAGCCAGACTTTAGGTCAATCTTGTTGAAGAAATTTTCCCCTTGAATCGATCAAGAAGGTCATCAATCTTGGGAATTGGGTACCAGATCCTGACTATGATTTTGTTTAAGGCTCTATAATTAATTCAGAGTCGCCAAGTCCCATCCTTTTTCTGCACCACTACAATTGGGCTTCTGCAAGGGGAGGAGTTGGGTCTGATGTGCCCCTTTTGAAGAATCTCTTGGATCTGACGTCTGATTTTGTCATTTTCCATCAGCAAGCGACGATAAACTGGTCCATTAGGTAGAGGTGCATCGGGGGTCATATCAATTGGATGCTTGACTTGGCAGTGCATCGATACTTCGGTCGGTGAGGAGAAGATGTCTCGATATTCTTCCACGATCCCGTCCACTTGCTTCTGTTGTAAATAGATTCTCTATGTAGAGGCCACGGATGTGACAACGACCTTCTTCTTACTGTGAGCACGGATCACAAAGAAGACAAACTTCCCAGTCTGTGAAATGACCTTATTGCATTTCTTATAAGAGATTAAAAAAATAGTGGTAGGCGACGCTACCTCTAGTATCCTGTACAATTTTCTACCCAAAGTAATAATAACACTGTGGGGTCTAGATTCATACACAACATGACACTTCCACAAATATGGTTGTCCTAAAAGAACATCACAAACTTCAAGGGGAGAAATATCACACAATACCTCATCTTTGAAAGGATTGATGCCATAGGGCAGATAACATCGTTGGTTGATACGAAGATATCTCTCTTGGCGAAGCTAGCCGATGGTGTAGGGTTGTGGGTGCGGTGTCATCGACAACTCTAGACGCTTGACGACCTCTGCTGAGATCAGGTTCTTCTAATTGTCACTATTGACAATGAAATGAAGTGAAGCACCCTTTACCCACATTTGTGAGTGAAAGAGGCATTCCCCTTCCTCTGGTTCTTCTGGTTCGCTTGGATGGAATTTGGTGGTAGCAACAGTGGCACTGGTTCAACATCGATAATTCACTTCCCTCCTTCTGGATTTGATTCGGAATCAAAATCGACCTCTGACTTGGAAGCCTTCAGCTTGGCCATGAGGGACTGCTTGGAGTGACATTCTTCAATGTTGTGCCAAGGGATTTTATGGTACTCACACCATTTTCCCATGTCCTTTGTCTTCTCATTGCCCTTCTTGTATTGTGGCTTGGACTGGTTGTCCCGAGAGTGGCCATCTCGGCTCATTCCATTGCTGTGTGGGTGGGGGGATCCTTTTCCCTACTTCGACTGTGAGGAGTTTGCAGATCCAAACTCTTGCCTCTTCTGCTTAAATTTATGCTCGATCCTGAAAATGTATCTATAAGTTGTGCCCAATGAGGCGATGTCCAGAAAATCCATTTCTGTTTGAATGTATCTATGCAAACAGTCGTGGTATTTGAGCACGAGGTGTCTCTCAAAGTCTTTGATACCAAATTTGGTGCATAGGGTATGGAAAATATTGGTGAAATATGGCACTGCCTGGTCCCTTTCTTGACACAGGGTGGTCCATCTGGGGTATTGGTCCTCATAGCTTCCAATAGGGTAATATTGTTTTTTAATGGCATCTCGGAAGGAATCCCATGTAGGGGCAACCAAAAATATTGAAGATTCCTCTACGGCCCTTTGCTCAGAGTAAGTATCCCACCAGTCCTTGACATGGGGGACAACCTTGAGGAGTGCGAAAGTAATATTTTACCTATTGGAAAAATTGTGGACCGAAAAATACCCTTCGAGCAGATTCAACCATTTATATACAACATCCACATCTATCAATCCTTCAAATAATGGAATATCAAAATTTACTTGTACCTTGAAGGGGGTTGCATGGCCACTTGATGAAGATGCTTCTTCTGTGGGCAACCATCGAAGGATCTTCACAAAGTTGTCCATCATTTCATTCCTTTGTCGCGCGAGGGCTTCCTCGAGAAACATTTTAATAGGATCTCCTGCTCCATAATATTTATTTTCGTCCCCCATGGGTTGTTGTTGGGCTCGACGCAACAGATTTTGCAACAACTCAATTGGTTCGAGTCCCAACTTCTTGTACCCAGATCTTGTCGTGGACATGCATGCAGAAAAATAAATGAAGAGCAGACCGCTCTGATACCACTGATCTGGATTGAGGAGAGGAAATATCCGATTAACAGACTGAATAAAATAAACACAGAGATAGGAAGAACAATATAGTTATCCAGTGAACAATATCTTCTATTGAATAAATGAAATAGGCTGAAACTGTAAAACTGCAGAAACCGAAACACTTGTTTGAATGGTGGTAGTTATCTCTGAGAAGAGATGTGGCTTCTACGCGCATCCCTCTGAGCAAGGTCATTACAATGAGGCTCCAAATGCCTTTTTGATATTACTCGTGAATGCCAAAACCCTAGACATCCAAAAACCTAACCCTAGGAGGTGAAACATCAAAATTCATGTGGGCCCCTATTGGTAAGTTGGTACCTCAACTTCCCTGGGTCGTAACTTTTTCATACGACCTCTGTTTTAGGCGCATGATAGCCTGTTGGAAAGGTATTTAAGAGAAATACACATTACACCATCAAATTGTGACTTTCTCTACATTTTGACTATGGAAAGACAAAAAAACATTGTTTAGGGCTCCAAAACGGCCCTGGAAATACAACAAGATGTGTTGACATGAAAACATACAAAATAAGCCAGTTGGATGAGGTGAGAGGCCACCAATATCCACCTGGAAGATGTGTAGGGATTCAAACAACCCCAAAAGTGTAGAAACTACAATTACAAAGAAGTACAGAATAACATGATGAACTAAAACGGACAAGAGGAGCCAGTTGGAATAGGTGGGTTGCCACCAATATCCACCTAGATCAGTGAGGGGTTTGCAGACCCAAACTGTCGCATCTCTTTTTTAAGCTTCTACTCGATTTTGAAAACATATTGATAGGTCATGCCCAAAGACGAGATGTTTAGAAAATCCATTTCTATCTGGATGTATCTATGCAGACCGTCGTGGTACTTAAGCACCAGATGTCACTCAAAGTCTTTGATACTCAGTTTGGTGCACAAGGTATGGAAGACATTGGTGAACTCTGGCACTATTTGGTCCCTTTCTTGCCGTAGTGTGGTCCATGTTATATATAAGTCATCATAACTTCCAACAGGGTAGTATTGTTCCTTAATAACATCCCTGAAAGAACCGTAAGTGACTGTGACTACAAATAATGTAGATCCCTCTATTTCCTTTTTCTCACAGAAATTCTCCCACCAATCTTTGACATGGGGGATGGCCTTAAGGAGCGCAAATGTAATCTTTTCTCTATTGGAAGAGTTATGGAAAAAAAAATACCCTTCTAGAAGGTTTAACCATTTGTCTACAACATCCACATCTATTTGACCTTCAAATATAAGAATATAAAAATTGATTTGTACCTTGAAGGGGGCGACGTCTTCGCTCAAGGAAGATGCGTCTCTTGTTGGCAGTCGTCGAAGGATTTGCGCAAAATTATCCATCATCTCATTCCTTTGTCACATGGGGGATTCCTCGAGCAATAGTTTACAGGGATCTCCTGCCCCATCGTCTCTCTTTTCTTCCCTCGTGGGTGGTCGTCGGGTTTGGTGAGACCGATCTTACAAAGGCTCAACAGGTTCGATTCCAAACTGCTTATACCCTGACCTTGTTGGGGACATGCATAGAGAAACAAATGAAGAGAAGACCTCTCTAATACCACTGATCCAGATTTATGATCGAAATGAAATGAAACACAAATCTATAACATTAACACAGATATATAAAGAAAAATAACAGAGATACAGTGAAACTTAACTTCTATTCAATAAAGAAATCTGTTGAAACTGGAAAATGCAGAATGAAACAATCTTGCTTGAATGGTGGTAGCTAATCTCTGAGAAGATATGTGGTGGCTACTCGCATTCAATTGAGCACATTACAATGAGGCCTCAAGGTCCTTTTATCATCAATATGTAATTAGAAAACCCTATACATCCAAAATCCTAACCCTAGGAGATGAAGCACCAAAAGTCATGTGGGCCCCGATGGGGTAAGTTGGTACATCAACTTCCCAGGGTCGTAACTTTTGCATACAATCTCCATTTTAGGTTTACGATAGCCCATTGGAAAGGTATATCCAAGGACTACACATTTTCCCATTACACTCTAACACTATCCATGGTGTGATTATGGCAAGCCCAAAAAACGTTGTTTAGGGCCTCAAAACGACCCTGAAGGTTTAGGACCCAAAAAGCTAGAAAAAAAACTACCAAGATGAAAACTATATGTGATCTAGTTGGAAGAGGTGGGTGGCCACTGATATCCACCTGGATCATGCGATTTCTTAACACTTAGTCAATTTTCGAGATCTCACCGCACTCTGCGATGTCTTGACACTTAATTAATTTTTGAGATCTCACCGCACTCTGTGATGTCTTAAAACTTAGTCAAAATTGTAAGCTTCACCATGGGCCACAGTAATTTCATGCTCCCTCCATACATACACCTGATCCTCTCTGTCTAACTGTTACATTATTTTACTTGGTCAATTCTTCTAATCTCATCGTAAGTCTGGAGTAAAGGTTTCGTAGGACAGCTAGGCGCCCCGCCACTGCGAATCCACATCACCTGCCACCTACCATACACGCCACTATGTACTTGATATCGTGGTAGTACACATCACTCTTCTACCATGTACATGTGGCCTCCACGCCATGCTGACGTCATTGTATGGAAAAATTACCCATTTTTTTCCAATTTTCCAAAATTTCTCATTTTTTTTATTTCCAATACGCCCAATTTCACAATTTTTTTCCTCGACCATCATTGAATCTCTGTAAATATGAAATTAAACCAATTTTAGGCTCGAAAATGCCGGAATAACCTCTACAACAACCGATTTCCCCCATGTGCGTCCGATTAACAATTATGGGCATGAATTTTCTTCAATTCCATTAAGGAATCGAGGATTCTTACCAATTCCACCATAATTGCCTCTCTATTTTGAAATGTGGCCATCTACAGGCCCAAATTTTCCTAGACTACAATTAAAATTTGGGTATTTATAATCCCTGACTAAATTTCCTTAAATTCCCCATGAATTCTTCCCCAATTTTATAGGAATCCTTTTGTCAAACAATTTACAGACATACTCTGAAATTAAATTTATGCAATTTTATCTTCAGTTTTCTGATAGTTGGCCCATGCAGGCTTAGTATTGAACCTGTCGCTCTGATACCACTTTTTAACTTCCCCAAACACCCAAGTTGGGCCATTCTACACAAAAGCCTGACTTTTTCACAACTACAATTTTGAATTCTTTCTGAATTTTTCCCCTTATGACTCTGATATCACAAGTAACATTTTCATCCACCTAGCTGAGTCGTTTTATCTCTATTCTTAGCTATGATACCACATTGTAACAAGCCTAGCCCAAGATGGGCCATGCCACACACAAAATTTATGTCTCTGATACCATTTAATTAATGACATGCTCTGCATATGCAACGATTATGCAAGGAAAACAACATACAATTCATGCATAAACATGTATAGTAAAAAAACATAGAGTTTTACATAAGCATTAAGATAGTAATAGAATAGAAACACAATAACAAAGACACTTATCTTTTTAATAATTCCACCAACAACGTTTAGACCTCAGACTTTCCTCCCAGCCATAGACTCTCCTGCTTATAAAATATCAACAGCAGGTCACCCCCAAGCTAAGGCTAGAACTCCATTTGGGAGGGCTTCCTAGGCCAGGATGAAGTCTATTCAACACAATAAAACTTAGGTCAATGTGCCAACTACTGCACATAACATTAACCTTTCAAAACTTAATGTCTTATTCCTTGTGTCAAGTCATATGACATGAATTGTGAGATGAAGGATATGCTTCCCTCCCCATTCTTGACCTATTTTAATTGGGAATTAGGCCCTTCTTTGACAAAAGGAATGATCAATGATTTTATAGGTTCCCAAGGTTGGATCTTTATTTGGTTAGTTTATGCGTACTCGATTTTCCACCAGGATGGATTGCGAACAAATATTAATAATCCCTTCTGAAATGTATGTTAAGCATAAACAACAAACTTGATCAAATACTTCCCTAGGTTCTCCATAGCTTTAGATGTATTGGGAATGAGATAAATCTACATCGGTACATTATTCTTCCCTTTTGTTATTATGACTGTGGAACATGAGTAGACCTCTTACCGATGTATCTCCTTCGACAGGACATTAAAGTTACAACAAGGAGCTCCTAAGTGTATATTATACCTTATTTCTTTATTCCGAAGTCAGGGAAGTGCTTGGGAATTTGAGTGATTGTGAAGGGATTCATATCGAGATGTTTATGAATAAAGGGTAAGGTTTGGGTTCACCTTAGGAAGAGTAATTTAAAGTGTTTTATACCGGAAGGTCAACCAACAAGGACCTGGAGGATCAACTTGTGATACCATAGTGAGTAGAGTGCTTTTGTTGGTTGATTTGAATACCTTTCATTATAATTCTAACTTCAACCAAGGGCGTTATATGAATAATAACCAGATCCATTGGTTGAAATGATTACAATGTCCTTTCAGTTATGCCATTATGTTATAACAATGATTAACTCGTTTAATCATGAGGTCAATGGAAATGTGATTTAACAAGATTTTACAGTTGCGGTGAGAATTCCACGACACAGTGTCGTTGTTGCTTTAGAAAATTTTAACCAGGGTAAGAATGAGGAAGCCCTGAATTGTTGAGAAAACCAATAATCACATGATTAATTTGATAAGGATAGAAAATAATAGCTTGATAATAATAATTGATTTAATTGGGTACGTAGAGTATATGAARAGAAAKCTTTATTTAGAGCAAAATATGAGTRATTATTAAAAATGAATAGTGAAAAACTCTTTCCCTCAAGAGAAGATGGTAATAGAGACTATAAGTCTTTAAACATGTCCTTCAAAATTCACAAGGTGGATTACAAAATGTTTAGATATTAAGCCCCCCTTTAGGTAGACTTCAAGGATTGGACTGTGAATAGGTTAATTGTGAGTAGTTGGGAAACTCAACAAGTAAAATGTTTGAATGTTTCCTCCCCTATCAAAGATTCATTATTTCAAATGGGAAGGATGGAGGAACTATTCGTCTCCTTCTTATTCACTTCCTTGTTTAGGTGAAAATTCACAGCAAGCATCTTATTAAGAAATTTAAAATGCATGATGGTACCTTATCTAAAAAGAGAAATAAGAGACCAAGTGCCAATATGTACAACAAAAGAAATTAAATTTATTATAAATTCTTGACAGTACAAAAGTAATGATGAATAAATAAAATTAGCCTAATATATTCTACTCCTATTTTATGTTGATCGAGCGCAGGGTCATATAAACATGTAATGTCAGTGCAACCATCCAAGCAAACTTAAACCTACAATCCTATATTCACTGATAATTAGCAGCAAAAAGTGGAGTGTTATCAAATAGTCCATAAAAAACAGTACATGAATGAGAATTTTTTCAAAGAAATTACAATCGTTTTGCATGGGAACATAAGGTGAGAAAGGATGCTTTAACCGAACATTAATTTTGTCGAGATGCGTGGAAAAAGGAACATAGGAATGGTGTGAAAGAGGATAACATTGCTCTTGAGGATTATACCTGAAGTTTGCCCACAAAGTATCAAATAATAAAATAAGATTAGCAATATTATTATTATTCCTATGAAACGGATCCAAACAATAAAGCTCCCCAATCTCCACAACTTTGAACTGAAGGGTTCCTTCACATTAGGGTGATATTTGATACATCTAATTCAATTTATTAATAAAATCAGTCCTCCATAGTCCTTCAGGGTTCAAATTAAGCATGGTGTGAAATACATTATCAATATCACCAGGGTAATCGTCAGCAATGTGGTCTCTAAGCAAGCTACCACTTTCAAAAGAGAGTTTAGCACAAACCTTGAATATATGGAAAGCACAGGAACCTGTCTTGTGATGGGAAAGATTCATAATGTTTACTTCATTTTGTGGGAGAGGTGGACAAGGTAAAAGGTTAGACTTCTTAAAGGAAGAGAAATTATTCTCTACTTTGTCTGTGTATATACCTCGAATCAAACCATAAGAATCCATCTCTACAGGGTTGAAAAGAACATAGTCACAAACCACTCTAAGTAGAGATGTATCATCGTAAGACTTAGAATGGATGACCAGGTAATTCGAAAAGGTAGAAGGGTCAAGCATGTTCCCAGGGGTAGAGAGGTCTTGGAATATAGGATATTTGAATAGTGGGATGCATATGGAAGGTTTTTCTCTCAAGGCATCGACATATGAATGGTAAAAAAGGTAACGATGAGGATCCGACCCACATATCATTTCTTCCTCCTCAGGGTAAACCAAAGGTCATGCCTGGGAAGGTGCAATTTCTTGAATTTTGGTTTCTTCCTTTCAGGTTACCTGGTTGGAAAAGCTGTATTGCTTCTCCAGAGGATGTAAGGAATTTTTGAGGGCATACTTATAATCAAGATACAAAGGTGTTCCATGAAAAACATTAATTTGTGAGAAGTGAGTGTATAACTTGAAAATCCAAGAGACACCTTCTTGTTCAAAATTGATCATGGTAACTGCAACCAAAGTGCCATGAGGATTATACGTGAAAGTGATTAATTTAATCATAGCTTCACCCAAAGAAGCAGTGATATTGCAAGGTTCCACATCTATTTCATTAATGACCTGAGAATCATCCCTCATATTCCATATTAAAAAGTCCACAAGTAGAACATACAACGATGACCCAATCATGGCTAGTCGTTAGTACTACTCTCTCTCTCAAATTCTTCCTTTGACTTCAATATCACACCTCATGCTATACGCCCACTGTTGTATTACTTCAAGGTTTCCTTGCATCATGACCACATTGAAGATTCCATCACTCTCAATAAGGTACATTTCCCATAACATAAACAAAACCCTTAAATGGAATAGAACCCAATGCCACTATATACTTAATGAACAATCATTTATGTACTAGTCTAAAGTCTAATGCTCTAGGTGTTGTATTATGAGTATTGATTCCTACATGAAAAGGATGGAATTTGTAGGAAAGATTGCAACATGATATTTAATATACATATTGATCGTATCATGCAGAGAATCAAATGAATTCAACAATATCCAAGGCTTCTAAAACACATCATGATGAGAAATAGAACCATAATGAGGATTAAAAGAAGGTGGGCAATAAACCCACAAAGGTTGTGCCCTTGCCTCGTTGCAAGAGCATGGATGCCAAAATTTCTATTTCAATAACTATAATGTGAACCAACCTAGGCATTATTACAAGATATGCCAAAGATACTTAGACTACTAGTGGATCTTTGAGGTATGTGCATGTTGGGGCTGGTAGAAGGAAGAAGAGGCCCTTCTTCAAAACTCATCACAGGTAGATCATGGTAGACACTGACACTGTTTGGAATGATGGGCAATCTAGACTTCTCATGGGAATTCTAATAAATTGATCAAGGTTGAGCCATTTTATCCTGAATTCAACAATTTTACAGAGCGCTTAAATGAAGCAACAACTAAATTCTAAACCCTAATCCCAAATCCGATCCCAATTTGATGATTAGTCACATCCTAGTACAGTGAATTTCGATGATTTGTGGGGTTAGTAGTGATATTGGTATAAGCTAGCGGCTATCTAGTTTCAAGCGATCATTGTCTCTACAAGCATGATAGTCAATGATGCTTGGTCAGGTTGCAGAGCATGGTGCAATGACCTATGATTGGACAGTTTGAAGAGACTTCACTAGAGAACAAGAAAGCAGAAATAAAAATTTGTTCAGACTTAAGAAATCATGGAGACAGATAATATTGAACTTATTAAAGAATACATTGTTCAAAGACATGTAATTATGTGATTTATTAAAGATTAAAAAGAAAGTATTATCTACCATTGCTACGTCTTGCTCGACCCAATAATATGGATGGATGCCAAGCTATTGTACGAGGTGTTCCCCAACATAAAACCTACAACATGTTGTTATAGCAAGATTTGCCTCACCCTATGCAATCTTGCACATAGGGCCTTTTTCCATTTCCCTATGCAGACTTGAAGTCCCTTTTTGCAAATCCTAGAGATAAAAACATGATTTTTCCACATATACGTGCCCTACCTATATTACAACATGTGTATACACAGGTTGCACCACTACAACCTGCATACATCTGGAAATGTGCCCAAAATTTAAAGATGGTGTCGGGTTTCCATGTCACATCACGAGATCAATGATCCTTGGCCTTCCATATACTGGAAACGTTCTGACTCAGCCCTTCAGTTCCACTTGAAGGCTATAAATAGGACAAATCCTAGCTATGGAAAAGAGAATAAATAATTCAACTTTGAGAGAAAATTTACTATGGAGAAATTATTCACTTCACATTGAGTCTGCATCCCTTTTTTCTTTAAGTCTGAACACATTGTTAAGCTCCCAAGCTCCTCCCTTATTGATTAAGAACTTCATTGTCTCTCTTATATGAGCTTGCCTTTGGTGGAGGATTGAAGTGGTGGAGGCTCAGCTGGAAGGAACTTAGTTTCTCGGTTCTGAACTGTGCCGACACAGAAGTTTGTAACTCATTCACTTCTGCTGATTATATCTTAATAGAGCTACTTTTTTCTCATTCAATTAATATCTCGCAAATATTTGAATTATTATTCCATGGGCGTATTTGTTATGAATGTTGATGGATTATGCTATCAAATGTGCTAACATTACATATTATCACCATATGCTTGCGTTGCTTGGTTGTTGAGGACTAGTTGCAGGTATATTGCTTTGGGTCAAGTGCTCAACGATGGACTTCATCGAACGTCTGGATGAGGTACGCGTCTTATCTTGTCTTGTTAGCATATTTGTTTATATAACATACTTGACATTAGAGTTGATTTCTACAGTCATTTCCATCTGTTGTGATTTACCCCTAGCCATAGAGATATTTTCCTCGTAACACGTGCCTAGCAAATTGGGTAGGTATTCCTCCTCACAAACTCATTGCTTGAGTAGATAGTGTATTTTCTAACTTTGTTTGGCACACACCTAGAGTACATAGTGTATTTGTCAACTTTGTTGGGCTTTTGATTCTAGACTAAATCTCCCCTCTATCACAATGCAAGGTGATGTAAGGTTGTTCACACTAGCTCTTAAAAAAAGTAATGCTTCTTGAAAGGTATTCTATGGATATAGGGAACGCAATGTGATGGTC
>ML778996.1:2065218-2082897 GCA_009831015.1 Picea engelmannii
TTTGTTAATGCGAAGTTTGATACATCGATGCAAAGGTTTTGATTCGAAGGTTTTGATTCAAAGTAGCGTTAGTATTGTGTTAGAGAAACAACAAAGTTGTTAGAGTTGTATAGCATTGAAATCTTATAAGAATATTTATCGATATTTTTTGGATTAATTTGTATTAGTTACTTATTTTTATTGGCTTACTTTAGATGGTTGTTCATTTATCTTGGATATGAGATTATAACCAGCATTAAATTATAGATCATCCCGATTTTATGTTTTGCTATTTATATCTTTGTTTTTATCTTTCAAATTACGTTATGTGAAAAATGGCAATGATATATGTGGTTTTATATTTAATATTTTAATTCTTGTAAAATCTTAGCTATGAATTTAAATGAAAGAATAGAGTTATGTTTGCATTTGCATTCACTACATTTTATAGTTTTAAAGCATTTTCATAAAATATAATATTAATGGTAGATGGAATAGATTCCACAGTGTTCCCTATTTCAAATGGAGGGAAGTATAATTGGCACTTTTTCTTTGCTCAAGATGAAATAGTTGCTCAAGGTGAAATAATTTTCTAAGATTCCAAATCTAAATTTGACAATCCAAAGCTTACTTATTCAAAACTGCAAATTGAAACCAGGCTTCAAGAAGAATATTCATATGTTGTTCCCAATAATCAAGTTCAATCCTTCTATCCAATTACTTGATCTCACGCTTGTCAAACTGGCTCATTTCCAATTGACACACAATTACCTAGATGTACTTGTGTAACATCCCCATTTTTAATCCCTAGATTAGTGATATATAATGTAAATATGATATATGGTCATGGGGCTAATGATGTAATATGTAAACATTGTATATTGAAATAATAAAATAAAAATGTAACGTCAGCTGCAAATGGACACAGACAGAGTAATGGGGGCTAAGTTTCCACAAGAGAGGGGAGGGTCTAAGAAGGGGGTCAAAGGGGGGAATTATTCATATGTATTAATCCAAACCCACCTTCTAAATGTATCATTGTGTAAAAACTTTCTATTTTCCATTTGAATGTTCCCAAAGCCAATCATTAAACACATGTAAGAGGGTTGGTGTAAAAAGTCACTTGAGATAGTTAATCAGAGCATGGGCGTTGAGTACAATCAACATTGGGAAATGTAAGAGTCAACATGCATGGGAAAAAGAGAATTTTGTATGGGAAAATGGGGGCAATTTTTACAGTTAGTTTTTGGGGACAACAAGAGAGAACATGGAATGGGAGTTTGAAGGTAGCCATAGTCGACATGTGTGACAACTTGTTGAATCGGTAAATTCATGTAGAAGCAGGTTGTTAGGCCTATAGAGTGAGATTTTTTGTGAGAGATTACCCTACAACAATGAGCTTGTTGTTGCGAACTTTCTCCTATTGCAGTTGAAATCCCTTGACTCCCCAGAAAGAGAGATTCATATACAACCTATGTTGGAGCCCTGGAGGGAAGAGGGAAGGCCTGAGAGACTATGTGCAGTGAAGGGGGATCCCATTCCTTGGGTTGTGTAGGTTGAGGGGAAGAGAGTTGGTGGATTGGGATAACTATAGGAGAATTAGTTTGGTGTGGGTTGTGTTGGGATGTGATTGGATAATAGAGAGACACCCCTTTCTTGTGGATTCATAGCCCCCACTCAGGGGTGATTTTGTTAGAATATGATGGATGTGCTCATTTAATCATAGACAATATCACTATTGTCAACCAACCATAGGCCGAAGCCACCCCCGAGCACCTTTCCCTTGACAAAGAATCATTCCGGAAGCAAACCCTAGGCTAGATAGCCAAACAAAGGGTGGCACACCTTTCTCCAAGGATAGCGCACCAAGCAAGAGCTGATCAGAGAGTCCAAACCATAACCAAGAGATAGTCCAAGCCAAAACCGAAATCTACTAACTGCAGCAGCTACAACGACAAATCTCCTCCAAACTTGTGCACAAACTGGCCAACTGCAGTGCGCACAAGTGTTGCTTCTGTAGTTCTGAGAATGCCTGCTAGAATGAAGACTGGCCTCCTGTATTTATACTAAATCTGGCAAACTGCCTGGGCCTACTTCTCATTCTGGGTGCCTATTTACTTAGTATATAATATTTCATTTAGCCGACTTCTTCTCTTGGAGGCTAATAACCTAATACAAGTTATCCTCTTGAGCCTACTTGTATTCTAGGGTTATTAGCTAACTAATTAGGGTTTCTTCTTGCTTCCCGGAATATTCTATTCTCATCAGGTTTACACGTGGAGGTAAATACCTCCCGCAACTACCATAATATCAACACTCCCTCCTAGCTAGGGAGGTATTGAAGGTAATGGTCTTCAGCACAAACATACCATTCACCCGGTAGCATCAACATAGTCGTATAGACTATCTCATGAATAGATCATGAGCACCATCATCACTATCAGTGTCATTAGCTGCATCATCTCTCGAAACCATACTCCATATGAGTAATCAGACATGATGCTGGATAAGTCACTCACTCCACAGAGTGACACAAGAGCCCTTCTTCTAATCCGATCATATGTCTTAGAAGAATAAATGTCTTGAACCATTTCCCATCTGGGAAATCTCTGTCCATTGATCATCCATCTAGCTGATAATGATTTCCAACATTACTGATAGTATTCAAGGCAAATCAGAACAATGTCATTCAATAGAACACAACTATGTCTATCCATAGTAGTACACAACTACAATCTAGTGGTACACTACCACACCAAGTAGCACACAGATACTTGATCAATGGAATATAGTCATAATCAGTGGAACACATCCTCCAAAGTAGTATATATCTACTGTCTGGAGACATACACTCTCCATAACAATCATCTGATATCAACCTGCACATAAAACATTGTTATGATATAAACTGAATCATCTGGGCCATTCTTCCAGTCACATCTGTGAGGTATGGAAGAGCATCTGCCCTTAGAAACTAGAACATCAATGATGAGCTATCTAGACTATTCTCCTCAAGAAAGGAAGAATAACTATCTCGATTTCTGAGCCTGGACCATTCACCTATCTGGGCCATTCCTTCGGCACTAAACAAAGTGCAACCTAGAGAGAATGAAGCTGCCCTAGGGAATGCCTGTCCCTAATTGTTGAACCTGGACCATTTGCCTATCTGGGCCATTCCTCCGGCACTAAATAAAAGTGCAACTTGGAGAGAATGAATCTGCCCTAGGGAATGACTGTCTGGGCCATTTCCTAAGAAAATGATTGTCCTGCACCAACCTCCAAAACAAACCATTCTTCGAAACTACTCACAACTGTGAGTTTCGAAAGAATGACTATTCGACGAGGCAGACTAGTCTTCTTGACCACTACTAAGAGTGACCGCCAAGAAGAGATATTTTCCTAGACCATTCCCTATGTTAACCACAAGGAGAATCGTTGTCTATGGTACATCAACAATCCATCGAACCATTTTCATTACAAAAATGACTGTTTGATCTGGACCATTTTCCGAACTGGAAAATTCCTGTCCGTCAGAAATCTCAAACCACTTTTCGAATTGGAAAGGAACTGCTCATCTTGGACCATTTTTCAAACTGAAAAATGACTGTCCATAAGTCAATAACACATCAGTGCTCCCTCCCAAACTAGGATTCATCTCTTCCTTTTTTAATAAGGAAGTCGTCTCCACGAGCTCCAGCTTGAGTACGCAAAATCTTTCATCTTGGACAAAGGCTTTACCAAAATGTTTGCTTATTTGCTCATCTGTGGAGATATATATATATATATATATATATATATATATATATATATATATATATATATATATATTGGAGAACCACTTCTGTTTTATGGACTTCATCACGGAGAATGTAATGCTTGATCTCAATGTACTTCGGTTTTTTTGGAACACTGGTTTTCTCTGAAGGCTTCATATAACTTTGATCATTACAGTATATCATAGTTGAATTCAACTCTTTTGTTTCCTGCTAGCTCATAACATCGTGGAAAGGCTCAAACTAGAACATATCCATGTGGCACTTCTTCTGTCATCATGAGATCTTTGTCATGGATTCGCAATCCATCATTCTAGAGTTCTGAGTAACCATTCTGATATAATATAGAAAGTTTTCACCACACTTCTGTTGTGCATTGGAGGTTCTCTACCAAGTTGTATTCTTTCATCTGCATACAAGGGTCTCTTTCTGGTATACCTCAAATCCTTGAGGTTGCTCTTCATACGCTCTTTGTTCAATTATTCTGGAAAATAGTCTTTTCATTCATCTGATGTAAACTCCAACCCATGGATATTGCGGATGATATAATGGCTCATGCAGAGGTATGTTTGGTTTAATTGGAATAAAAAATCATCATAGTCTTCTCCCTCCATCTGGGAGAACTTCTAGTTCTGGATCTCACAATGATTTCATTCATAAGTCTTCCATACACTATTCTTCATCACAACTTTCAGTTCCTTTGCTTGATTGCTTTTAGTGAGTTCATATCAGGCTGATAGTCTTGTGATTCTTGATACAATGACTGGTTGTTCTGTCTTTTCTTTCTGTCTTGGAATCTTCATGTTCTTCCTCATGTTTTTATTTCGCTTTTGAGTTCATGGAGTTTTCTATAGATTCCATGCCCTAAAGATTCCGCCTTCTTCCTTTCATCATAGGATCATGGATGTGGATAGACAACCAGGGATACTTTTGAGGCTTCTTTTTCCGGAGAAGACTTCTTCTAAAGTCAAACTGAACATGTACTGCTTTTCATGGCTGCTACCATGGATATATACTTCATCATCTTCAATGGATCATAGGATTAGCTCCTTCCTAATCCTTGTTTCATGTATTAATGCATGCTCTTCTTTCAGTAATATATAATCAAATCCCTCCATCTAGGAGAGTCCACACTTTCGTTTGCATCCTTATTGCCTTCTGCAAAGTGTCACAAATCTTTTTCCAATTTTCTCTTCATTGCTGACTTCTTTCTGTATTTACTTTTTCTAGGTTTCTTTCTTATTTCGGCTTATCTTGCATCTTGTCTTATAGTCATAGTGATAGCAGTCCTTATCTTGTTGTTCTTCCATAAGTATAGTTTCTCTTTGAACATATTATCTTCTAAGAAATAGATATGCAAGATATGTACATAAAACATGGTATGTACAAGAACTATGAAGAGTGTTGTTTACCTTGTCTTAGAAGAAGTAGTTTGTTTCTTCCTGCTTAATCTTCTTTGAAGGTTCCTTTTCTTCGGCAAATGATGCTTCGTGTGTCTCCTTCCTTTTCTTCAACTCGGGACAATGATTCTTGTAGTGACCATACTTTTGACAGTTGAAGCATTGCATTTATGACATATCTTTCTCTTGATTTGGCTTCTTCCTTGAACCAAACTTCCTTTTGTTCCTGAAATTCTTGAATCTTGCTGTGAAGGCTTGATCATTGTATTTATTTTGAGGTTTCTCTTTTGCACTAATCCTTGATTCTTCTTGTGTACAACAAGTCCAAAGTTCTTCGAATGTAGGATACTCCTTCCTTGTGTTCATGCTTGCGGCAAATGCATCCCATGTCTTGGGAAGACCGCTGAGTACTATATTTACCAGTTCCTTCTCTGAGATGATCTCTTCAATAGCTTGTAGTTGATATCTTAACTAAGATATCCTCACAAAGTATGATGTTATGTTGTCATCATCATTCATCTTCATGTCACAGATCTCATTCTTCAAACTCATTACTTGTCTAATGTTTCTGACTGAGAAGAGGTTTGTTAGGACATCGTACATCTTCTTAGACGAATCAAGATGGGAGATGTAGGGTATCAGGTGGTCGTTTATAGAATCCACTATAATACTCATGGCATTGATGTCATTGTCTTTGAACTTCTCCATAACTGCAACATTATGTGGTTCCTTTTCTTTTCCTTCTTCAAACTCTGGTTCCACAATATTTCCTTTCACGATATCCAACACTTTATTCTTGGCAACAATGAGGTCAATCCTTGTCTTCTATGCTCTGAAGTTAGAAGCCCCATCTAACTTGTTTTCTGACTTCATAGAGTAAGTCATGGTTGCCTTGACTTGGTCAACCCTAGATTTTACCAAAAACTCAACCTTGATGTCTTGGCTTGTTGAGAGTACCAGGAGATGCGCTAGGCTAGGGCGCACTAGTCTATCCGAAAATTAGGTCAATCCCTTCACTTAAGGTGCCTCAATGAGAGGATTAGGTTTTCTGCAACTGTACCTGCTAGTAACCCTAGCGACAATGCTTTGATAACTGCTCCTGCTAGAAACCCTAGCGACATTTCTTCAACAAGCTTAGTATCCTTATGGCTATGCTCCCTTCTAGTGGTTAGACTGAATGGAGGAGGTGTGGGCCCAAAACCTGTTAGAATATGATGGATGTGCTCATTTAACCATAGACAATATCACTATTATCACCCAACCATAGGCCGAAGCCACCCCCGAGCACCTTAACCTTGACAAAAAATCATTCTGGAATCAAACCCTAGGCTAGATAGCCAAACAAAGGGTGGCACACCTTTCTCCAAGGATAACGCACCAAGAAAGAGCTGATCAGAGAGTCCAAAACATAACCAAGAGAAAGTCCAAGCCAAAATCGAAATTTGCTAACTGCAGTAGCTACAATGACATCTCTCCTCCAAACTTGCGCACAAATTGGCCAACTGCAATGCGTATAAGTGTTTCTTCTACAGTTTTGAGAATTCCTGCCAGAATGAAGACTGACCTCCTGCATTTATACTAAATCTCGCAAACTTCCTGGGACGACTTCTCATTCTGGGTGCCTATTTACTTAGTATATAATATTTCCTTTAGCTGACTTCTTCTCTTGGAGGCTAATAACCTAATACAAGTTATCCTCTTGAGCCGACTTGTCTGCTAGGGTTATTAGCCAACTAATTAGGGTTTCTTCTTGCTTCCTGGAATATTCTATTCTCGTTAGGTTTACACGTGGAGGTAAATACCTTCCGCAACTACCATAATATCAACAGATTTGCTATTGATATTTGGAGTAGAAAATTTACGGTTGGGTGGAACATCCATCCCATGCAACCAGTTGCACATTTGGTTTAAAATATAAGTTTGTATCTCTATTGCATTGTTTATATTTATGGGTTTAATTTGTCGCACATATACTATGTTCTTGAGTGAATTACATTTTTCTATATATTGTATAATTGGTTACATTCATAATGTTGTTAATGCATGCAAATTCTCAATGCATTGCATTTAATTATGGGATTATTTGTTGTGCTCTTACTCTTAAGTTTTAAGCATTTGTGCATGGTTGTGTGAATATTAATTTAGCTACATTCATTTTTAAATTAATGTTGTTAGATGTATGGGCATTTTTAGCATTGTTGCATTTAAATTAATGATATCATTTTTGGTTTAGTAGTGAGGGACACTACAGAGTAGTATCATAGATTCTAGTTCAACACCAGACCCATATGGGCCAAAGACTAGTGCGAATTTGATAAATTCCTTGTTGTATAGTTTTCATCTATGACGGATTTGGGGAAAATTTTGGAACGAGAGTGAAATTCCCAAATTACCAAGCAAACTCAGGTCAAATTGCACTCATAATGGTTGAAGAGATGATTAATGGTATCGATATGCAGGTTGTATAGTTTAATTTGGCTTGGGAGGTTGACTTTCCATTTTAATGGTGACTGAAGAGTTTGGAGAATCAATGGCCCATATAATTTAGATATTATGAATCAATGTCCAAGATTCATTTGTAGGATTGGAGAAGTTTGACGAAGTTTGGAGAGTTTTATAAATCAACGACTGAGATCACTTTAATCTTGAAAATCAACAACCCAGATTCATCATGGGTTTGGTCAAAAAAGGAATCACAAATGGTCAATGGATGATAGAGTTTGGGTTCGAAAAATTTGGTGAAGTCTAAACAAAAGTGAAAGGGAATCGTTGATGGCTGATAGAGTTCAAGTTCAGAAAATTTTGGTGAAGTCCAAAAAAAAGTGAAAGGGAATCGTCGATGGTCGATAGTCGATAGAGTTTGGGTTTGAAGAATTTTTGAAAAGTCTGAACAAAAGTGAAAGGGAATCATCGATGGACAATGGATGATGTTTGATCACCAATGAAGGGTTTTAGAGATCAATGAAGAAGGGGAAAAGGGAAGAAAAGAAGAGGAAGAGAAGGAAAGAGAAAGAGAAAGAGAAAGAAAATAAAGAAAAGATGAGAAAGAGAAGAGGAGAAAGGGAAGAAGAAAATGAACAATTTACAAAAGAAAAGACTGGAACCAAAAACTTGTCTTGGCCATAACAAGAGGACCACTGGCTAATTCTCCTTAAATTTTCTAAAAAATGTGAATTAGTAACTTTCAAAGGTCTAAGCCATGCTTAGTACCTCGGGCCCAGAAATAGGTGAAAATTTTGAATGGAGCTCAAAAAGTAGGCATGAAGATACCCATTTGGGATCCTAGAAAAATTCAAAATGGGTTGGTGTGGGGATATTGAAATAATGCAATATCCACTCTTTATGGGTGTGTTTCAAGGATTTTTGAAATATTTGGAGGAAAAGGGACCCCAAATCATAAATCTGGAAAAAAAATATTTAGTCAAATATTTACCTGCACATCAATCTAGACAACTTTGTCTTGAGGCAATTTTTCCCAATTTTGCTCCATTTGGTAGATAGCCAATTTCAGACGAAATTTTTGTCTGAAGAAAGTGAGAAAGCACAAAGTCATCAATTCCATATTTATACAAAATTTGACTGGAGTATCGGATTCCAAATATGAGAGTTGATCTATGTTCACAATCATAAATTTTATCTGCGCCTGATATAAAACAAAATTATGATTCCTGAGCAATTTTCTTCCACAGGTGGCAGGAAATGGTCTCTCAGAAAAATAACAACAATGAAAACAAAGCACAAATGAGTAGAAATTGCAAACTTCAGAAGGTTTTAACTTCTAGATCAGAACTCAGAATGAGGCATGAGTATATTCGTTGGAAATATGATTCAGATAATAATGTATCTAAACAATCAGAATTAGATTCCAATGCATCCATACCTCTCATAAATTCACTTGAAGAATGACCTGTAATATAATTAATAGAATATTTTACCCGGAGGAAAAATAATCCTAAAATACCATTGGAATCTTAGGATGGATACTAAAAACAAAGTTGAGGCCTATGCTTTTCTAAAAGGCATTCAACTTGCCCATACTCGGCAAATCCGAGAGCTGAACGCTCTTGGCGACTCCAAAAATATAATAAGAATGATGGTCTGCGGGTCCAACCCAAGAGATTTGAGCCTTAAACAAATAATGGATAGAATAAGAGTGGAATCACAAGATATCAAGATAACTTTCTACCACATTATCAGAGAACACAACAAAGAATCAGATGAAATGGAAAATGCAGTCATTGGGAAAACACCTAGATCTTTAAGCGTCAAAGGAGTGGAAACTTCATCCCCCCTGTTCTAATGCAACATATGACTGAGTGTTATTATGGAAAATTTGACGGAGGTGGTAGGAGGTGCCTCATCGCAACCTTAAACATAAGGGACAAACACGTGAACAAGAGAGGGGCTTGGGCTCCTCAAGTCGCCAACCCAAGAAAAACCATGGGGAGCGAGCAAGAGAACATGAGCGGGGGTGGGGATCCCAGAGAATTGAAAACACGCCCAACCAGGTGGAGGAGTAGTGTTGACAATAGAGCTGGTGGGGAGCTAGCAATAAAAAACGTGGAGCAGGGAAACATAAGAAAGAAAAGGTGGCAAGGCAGGTCATGTCACATCACCCAAGGTGAAGTGGAGGTTAACGAAATAAGTAGTTTAATCATGAAGCATAGAGCTCAGACAACCCGTCCTTCAACATTCGTGGGTTTTTATGTCATCAAGGACCATAAGAGGATGGATAAGGTATGAGAAATCCATGCCACACAACTTACTCACCATTTCGGTGTCAGTAACACCTCCAAGTTCAGGATCATGGAGATTGATGGAACTGTTCACAGGGAAATTCTAGTGAGAAAGCAGGTTGGCACGTTCATACCATTAATGGACTCATGGGAGATAATGGCCCCATCCTCGAGCCTGCATACGAAAAGAAGTTTGGCAACCTGGGTAAATTCATCTGCACTTCCTCTCTTGCTTGGCATCCAGTTTCTTCCCTTCTAGAGCTCTCCCTCTCCGAGTTTTTTCCTTCTTTCCTCGCCTATACCTTATCCTACATGTCTTTATCTCTCCCAGAATCCTCAGTAAACTCGTTCTGAGCTCCCCCCTTCGGATCCCTGGCTCCTGCGACCCCTCTCCTTCATCACCTCACTTTGCCCGTTGTTAAAATTTCAGACCCCAACCCAGTTTCAGTCTCGCTGATTTTTCAGCTAATGTTAAATGCCCAAACCCAGTTTTATATCAGCATATAAATTCTTAGCAAAAAGTAAACTTCAGAACTGAAACACGCGGATTCTGAACATCGTTTTAAACGCAGAAATAAAATATCAGCAGTATGCAAAACTCAGAAAAAATTTAGACACGGGAATTTTTGGTCTAACTTCGACCTTGGAAAAACCCACAAGGGGAAAACCAGTGAGAGAGGGATTTTTATTATTTATGGGCTTTTGAGAAAAATCTTTTACAACATATTCATCTTTAGAAATTTACACAAACTTATCTGGACTTTCTTTCACAAGTAAAATCCTTCTGAACAGTCCTGGAAAATGCTCCTCGATTTCTGTGCCAGAAATCCGTACAACTGTACGGATTTCCCAGCAATTAATGTTGTATGGATTGTCTCGAAATTCATGCCAAAACTCTATTAAGTCTGTACGGAAAACCCAGCATGAACAGCCCCTTGAAAACCGTGTTGTACGACCCTCAAAATTCGTGCCAAACTGTACGGACTGTATGAAAATACACTCAGAAATTAAATACAACAGTTACCTCAATTTTTGTGCCAATAAATGGCTGTACGATAGCCTTGGGATGCATGCCAAACTCCTCAAAAATTATTCTGCTGTCTCCCTCAATTTCTGTGCATGAAAATTGGTTGTATGGCCTCTAGAATTTTGTACCGTATGGTCTGCATTAATGGTTGTACCTTGTCTCGATATCTGTGCTAGCTTGTTGCCTTGGGAAGTGCACCCAGCTCTGCAAATGCTACCTCTTTCTTCTCCATATCGACCTCTCTCTTCTCTCTCTTTCTCTCTCAACAAGAAAATGCTTGAACAACCCAAAAATGGGTGTGCCCTCTTTCCCTAGTCGACCTCATGAGGGAAGGTGAGGAGTTTTCTAATCTAATGGTTGAGATTAGATTAGATGAGTGGCTGATATTTGGTGTCTCTTCACTCACCCTCAATTTAGTCATAAAGTTATCTTTTAATTTGCATCTCACAAATTAATTTGACTAGGACCCACATTAGGCACTTTCTCCCCCTTAGGCGCCTAGGGAAGAGAAACACTTGCCTTGGTACTTTATTTAATTAAAAATTTTAACACTCCCTCATACCGAGGAAAGTGTTACTCAACACTCCAAGCTTGTCCCTGTAAAATACAAACTTGCCTCTGCCCAATGCCTTGGTGAGTATGTCTGCAACCTGCTCCTCCGTAGATATGTACTATAGCTCCACAACTCCTCTCTGAACATAATCACAGATGAAGTGATACCGAATCTCGATATGCTTAGACTGGTCATGAAAAACTGGATTCTCTGAGAGTTTAATGCAACTCTGATTATCACAGTAAATCACGGTAGGCCTCAACTGTACACCGAACAATCCTACCAACATCTTGCGAAGCCAAAGGGCCTCACAACTAGCCTCACTGGCTGCCATATACTCAGCCTTTGTAGAAATCAAAGCCACTGACTTTTGTTTCCGACTGAACCAAGACACAACTGCTGATCCCAATCCAAAACAACACCCTGAAGTGCTTTTCCTGTCACTGACACATTCTGCCCAATCTGAGTCTATGTAACCAACTAGACGAACTCCATATCCTCTCTGATAGTCCAAACCATAATCTACGGTACCACAAAGATACCTAAGCACATGTTTTGCTTCCAGCCAGTGCACTCTCCTAGGCTCCACCATGAACTGACTGAGAGTGTTGACAGCAAAACAAATATCTAGCCTGGTATTGACCAAATACATCAATGACCTGATCAACTGACTATACAAAGTGGAATCCACCAACTGTGACTCAGAAGCATGAAGCTTCTTCCAGTTGGTAATCATGGGAGTGGTCATGGGCCTGCTATATCCCATCTGAAATCTGCTCAGAATTTCACATACATACTTCCCCTGTCCCAGGAAGATGTGTCCAGGCTCCTGCCAAACCTCCAATCCCAAAAAGTAATGCATCAGTCCAATGTATGTCATCTCGAACTCTGAAGCAAGGCTCTCCTTGCAGCTGTTGATGAGTCTCGCTGCCCCTGTAATGAAAAGGTCATCCACATATAGCAGAAGAATGAGAGGATCCTCTCCAACCAAAATGAAGTATAGGTTGGGATCTGCCTCACTCTTCTCAAAACTCAACTGCTGCAAATAGGCATCTATCCTCGAATACCAAGATCTGGGAGCTTGTTTCAGCCCATACAATGCCTTCTTCAGTCTACATATATGAGACTCTCTCTCATGCACCTCAAAGCCCAATGGCTGCTCAATATACACCTCATCCTCAATAAGACCATTCAAAAATGCAGTCTTCACATCCATCTGATGGATCTTCCTACCCATCTTTGCTGAAATGGAGATCACTGCCCTGATTGAAGTGTATCGAGCAACCGACGCAAAGGTCTCATCATAGTCGACTCCCTCAACCTGTGAAAACCCCCGAGCCACAAAGCGAGCTTTTTACTTCTCAATGCTACCATCCGCATCATGCTTTAGCTTGTAGAGCCACCTGGAAGTCACCACTGACTTCCCCTCAGGTCTAGGAACAACTTCCCAGACATCGTTATTCATGATGGAATTGTACTCTTCCATCATGGCATCTCTCCACACCTGTCTACAAGTGGCCTCCTCAAAAGTGGAAGGCTCAGACTCTTGAATACTTCTCACCATCGCGATGTAGCTACAAAACCTCTCGGGAGGTTTACTCTCCCTCACGGCCTGTCTGGGATTCCCCACTGAACCCTGTGCCTCCCTCAAAGTGTCCTGAAGCCACTTGGGCTTCCTCCTCTCTAAAGTAGTGTCCTGTGGAGGGGACTCTCCCTGCTCAACCCCATCTCCTAAAGACAATGATCCTGTAGTAGACCCTGAAGTACCTGATCCCGAAACCTGTGGACCGGTAGCCTGCGAACCTGAACTCTGTGGCCCTGTCACCTGTGAACCTATAGTCACCAAAGCTGGTGGCCCCGAACTCTATGTCACTGTAGTCTGTTGCGATCTTACCTGAATATGAGATTAAGACTTCTCACCTCTCTCTGTCCCTCTAGACTTCCTAAAGGCTCCGTCCTCCTCAAATCTGACATCCCTCCTCAAGACAATCTTCCTTAAGGAAGGAAGGTAAATACAAAAAGCCTTTGAAGTCTCACTATACCCAACAAAGATCCCTCTCTCTACCATGGGCTCCAACTTTGTCCTCTTCTCAGAAGGGACATGTGAATAAGTGATGCACCCAAAAATCCGAAAGTGCCCCACCTCAGGCTTCTTCACAGAGAAATCCTTCTTAGGAGTCATGCTCCGCACAGCTCTGCGAGGACTCTTGTTCTACAGATAAACTACAGTGTGGCATGCCTCAACCCATATAAATAGTGGCATCCCTTGATCATGTATCATGTCTCTCGTAGCCCCAACAATGGCCCTGTACTTCCTCTCAGCAACCCCATTCTACTGCGGGTTGTAAGGAACAATCAACTCCCTCCTGATGCCCTCCACAACACAAAAGTCCATAAAATCCCTGGAGGTATACTCACCCCCATTGTCCGATCTCAGGACTCTGATTTTATTCCCTGTCTGGTTCTCCATAAGAGCTTTGAACTCTTGGAACCAACTGAAGACTTGTCCTTTGGTCTTCATGAAGAAAATCCAGGACTTCCGAGAGAAGTCATCAATGAATACAACATAGTATAAGGAACCAGTCAAAGATGTCGAAGACATCGGGCCACATACATTAGAATGTATAAGATCAAGTATCCCTGTTGCTCTACTATCACTTCTCGAAAAAGCAGTCTTGGTGTACTTTCCCAAAGCACACCCCTTGCACAACTCATGGTGCTCTGAACTGAAATCTGGAACTCCCGTCACCATCTCCCTCAGAACTCTCAAAGCCCCAAGGTGCAAATGTGCCATCCTCTTGTGCCATATCTCACATAGGTCACTGTTGTTGCTGGTAGAATGAATCAATGCTCTCATTGGCTGGAACAAGAACTTGTATAGCCTCTCATGTCTAGTACCAATCACTTTGGCCAAAGTGATGCTAGACCCTCTGGGGAAAAGAAGCACCTGCCCATCACAAAACAAGATCTCATAGCCCTTCTCCTCAATAGTAGAAACTGACACTAAGTTCTTCTTCAAGCCCGGAACATAAAGAACCTCTGTCAAAGTCATGGGAGGCAAAGACTCCCTCCGAAATGTTACGGTCCCACGACCAACCACCTTGACCTCCCGGTCATCTCCAAGCACTACCTCTGCATCTCCACACTGTGTAAGATCTGTCAGGTGCTCATGAACTGCTGTCATATGGCGAGAGGCACCACTGTCTATGTACCAAGCATCTGTAGTAGTGGTCCTCAAGGATAGACATGCAATCAAGGAAAGTTCTTTGTCAAACTTGGTGGAAAACTCTTCCACATCTACTGAAGCTATTGTTTGTTTCTTCTTCTTGTTTGGACACTGTCCTGCATAGTGCCCAAACTTATGGCAAGGAAAGCACTTGAATTTTCTCATGTCTTTCTTCCCTTCACCCTTGGGCTTCTATCCTCCCGTTGGACCCTTTCTGAACTTCTTCTTGCTAGTGGTAGAAAGAGCCACATTCTCCTCTTCATGACTAGTAGATGAACTTCCATGTACATAACCTCTCTGAGTCTCCTCCTGAACAAAGTCATCCCAAAGACATTCGCAATCGAGAAGCTTCTCCCTAACAACAATGCCCTCCATAAAAACAATGCATTGTTTGGAGACTCCATTCAATTCTGTTCTCACAAGTTCACGGTCAACTATGGCTTCCCCCACAGCTCCAAGCTCATCCCTCACCTGTGTCAATCTAGTAAGGTATGTGACCACATTACCAGCCTTGGTCATTTTTATGCTCTTTAGTTTTTCCCTCAAAACCATTTTCCGGTTCTCATTTGTACTCTGGTACAATTTTGTCAAAGACTCCCACATCTCATAGGCATGTGTCTTCCCCGTCATGTATGGAATCAAATGATCTTTGATGGAATCAAGAATAAATCTCTTAGCCTTAATACTCTTCTTAGTATAGGCTGCAAGAAGGGTAGCATCAACAGGTACCACAACAGGATGAGTAGTGGTATTCTCCACAATGTCCCACAACTCGTTTTCTTGCGAAAGCAAGATCAACCTCTCCTTCCAAGAACCAAAATTTGTTGCCCCATCAAGTCTGTCCTCAACTCTCAAACAAATAGCCATGACCCATTTTCTGCTGAAAATCACAAGTTCAAAAATCTGCCCTGTGAAGTGATTGTTGTCCCAACTTTCTGTCTGCTGAAATCTCTACTTCCCTTTAACTCAGCTCTGATACCATGTTAAAATTTCAAACCCCAACCCAATTTCAGTCTCGCTGATTTTTCAGCCAATGTTAAATGCCCAAACCCAATTTTATATCAGCATATAAATTCTTAGCAGAAAGTAAACTTCAGAACTGAAACATGAGGATTCTGAACATCGTTTTAAACGCAGAAATAAAATATCAATAGTATGCAAAACTCAGAAAAAATTTAGACACAAGAATTTTTGGTCTAACTTCGACCTTGGAAAAACCCACAAGGGGAAAACCAGTGAGAGAGGGCTTTTTATTATTTATGGGCTCCTGAGAAAAATCTTTTACAGCATATTCATCTTCAGAAATTTACACAAACTTATCTGGACTTTCTTTCGTAAGTAAAATCCTTCTGAACAATCCTAAAAAATGCTCCTCGATTTCTGTGCCAGAAATTTGTACAACTGTACGACTGTCCCAACAATTAATGCTGTATGAACTGTCTCGAAATTTGTGCCAAAACTCTGTTAAGTCTGTACGAAAAACCCAGCATGAACAGCCCCTTGAAAACCGTGTTGTACGACCCTCAAAATTTGTGCCAAACTGTACGGACTGTACGTAAATACACTCAAAAATTAAATACAACAGTTACCTTGATTTCTATGCCAATAAATGGCTGTACGGAAGCCTTGGGATGCATGCCAAACTCCTAAAAAATTCTTCTGTTGTCTCCCTCAATTTTTGTGCATGAAAATTGGCTGTACGACCTCTAGAAATCTGTACCGTACGGTCTGCATTAATGGTTGTACCTTGTCTTGATATCGGTGCTAGCTTGCTGCCTTGGGAAGTGTACCCAGCTCTGCAAATGCTGCCTCTTCTTTCTCCAGCTTGACCTCTCTCTTCTCTCTCTTGCTCTCTCAACAAGAAAATTCTTGGACAACCCAAAAATGGGTGCGCCCTCTTGCCCTAGTCGACCTCATGAGGGAAGGTGAGGAGTTTTCTAATCTAAAGATTGAGATTAGATTAGATGAGTGGCTAAGATTTGGTGTCTCTTCACTCACCCTCACTTTAGTCATAAAGTTATCTTTTAATTTGCATCTCACAAATTAATTTGACTAGGACCCACATTAGGCACTTTCTCCCCCTTAGGCACCTAGGGAAGAGAAACACTTGCCTTGGTACTTTATTTAATTAAAAATTTTAACACCCGTGGCCTCTGACCTTCCTCGCCATCCCACTGGAGGTTTGTGGCTGCATCTCTCTCATCATATTTCTCTGCCAGTGGCTTCTGCTGAAATGCCTTGGTAGCTTCAGGTTCACAGTTCCTTCAGAGTATGCAATAATGTAGAGTGGAAAAGGAGTCTCAGTGGACTCGGGGAATTGGATCGAGGACCCAATTGAAGATGAGGGCATCAGTTGCAGTAGGATCATAATCCAATTTGGAGCAATCGACGCCAATAGGGCCTTTGAACTTGAAACATTGTCCCAACATAGACACATGATAGAGAAGCTTCAAGATGAGAGTTAGGCCCAGAGAAGTTAGTTAGACGAACACCGCACAAAAATGGAGGTAACGCAGAGGAGATTGGACCAGCTGGAAGGTGCACAACATCCTCCAAGCAACCTGGGAGATCAATAGGAAAACTCAAAGAACGAACAACCAACATCAATAAACTAGTTTCCAGATTTGAATGAGCCACATTCAGAAACTATGTTGGAAATTCAACAGGTCAAAATGGAAAAGGGTAATTAAGCTAGGTAGTTCTAATGTTTTTTCTTACAATCTGTATTAACGATATCTTCTACTGGAGGTATCTGGGGAACTATAACCTCATAAGTTTTGTTAGAAAAGGGGAATGCAACAGAAATTGCTACTGTTACAATTATGCACCCCACATTTGCAATAGGTTTTCTCTGGATGGTATCTCTAGAAGGTCTTTAATGACCATTTTTTTGTAAATCAATGGATTCTTCCACACCTCTAATATATCTTTTCCCACTTTATGTTAATATATATATATATATATATATATATATATATATATATA
>ML778996.1:2092684-2108054 GCA_009831015.1 Picea engelmannii
CGGAGTCCAAGGGAGTTCCACCGATGCCTCTGCATCCTCAAGGTCCGAAACCCTGCACACTCAATGAAATTGAGTCAATAGCACCTGTATATAGCAATAGTAAAACATCTTGTCATCAATCATGACGCATCATCATCAAGGTTTAGTGGTTCATCATCATAAAAATCTAGATCACTTGCGAGCAAGTGTCCTCAAAGAATAAGTTTTGTCAGTGCGCCAGAGCGGGATGTTACAAAATGTAATGCTAAGAGAAATGCACAACGTGCCTTATGTTGGGACTCAGGATATCAAAAATCAATTGCAGTTGTAAAAAGCCAATACTTTTGGCCAAGAATGAAGAAATAGGTGGATGATTACATAGCCATATTCCTAAAATGTCAAAAGGTAAAGGTTGGTCATAAGCATCTAGCGGGACTACTACACCCATTGCCCATTCCTGAGTGGAAATGGGAATTTGTTACAATTTATTTTATTACTAAACACTCAGGACTGTAAGGCGACATGATTCCATCATGGTAGTGGTGGATAAATTAAATAAGGATGCACATTTTATTCCGGTGAAGACAACTCACAAGATAACCAAACTTGCAAAAAATTACATGAAGAAATTGCTAGGCTACATGGAGTGCCCAAGGAATTTTTTTCCTATAAAGATCCCAAGTTCACATCAAATTTATGGAAGGGGTTGTTTCAAGGATTTGGGACAAATTTTAATTTTAGTACAACATATTACATGGGATCAGATGGACAAACCAAGAGGACTAACAAGATAATTGAAGATACGCTAAGAATGTATGTAATGGACCAACCTTCCAAGTGGGAAGACTACCTCCATCTAGTTGAATTTGATTACAATAATGAGTATTAGGCATCATTGAATATGATCTCGTTTGAAGCCTTGTATGGAAGAAAATGCGACACACCGATGAGTTGGGATAACCCAACAAACATAGTAGTTTTTGGGCTAGAATTATTAAGGAAAACAGAATAGAAAATGATAAAAATTAGACAACATTTAAAGGTTGCACAGGACATGCAAAATAACTATGCAGATAAAAACTAGGTGTATAGTGAATTAAAAGTGGGAAAGCATGTGTTTTTAAAAGTAAAAGAGAAAAGAAACTCGTTAAGATTGGGAAGTTGCCCAAAGTTGGCAACAAGATACCATGGGCCATTTGAAGTCTTAGAGAATATAGGCCCTGTTGTATACATGCTTGCATTTCCTACATCCATGAGAATTCATAATGTGTTTCATGTGTATTTATTGAATAAATATGTGCCTAATTCTAACAACGTAATTGATTGGACTATGATCCAAGTGGAACACAAAGGGGAATTTCAGGTGGAACTAGTACACATCATGGACTAGAAATTCAAATTGCTCACAAACAAATCCACTGACCTGGTAAAGATTCAATGGACCTACTATGGTCCTGAAGACACCACATGGGAGCATGAAGAAACCATACGAGAAGAGTAATCACAAAGTTTTGCAAATTTTGAAGAGAAATGAATATACATTTGTACATAAGTGTGCAAGGCTCCATTTTGATCACTTGGAGTTCTTGGAGCCTCATGTTGGAGGCCTAGAAAGGAATTGGTACAACCCTAGGGGATGGGGTGCAGAGAAGGGTGTACACTTCCTTGGGTTGTGTAGAATGAGGGGAACATGAGATAGTTAGTTAGAATTGTTGCATGATTTATAAACTTGCAAAAGTATCAAATAACATGATGTAAAATTCTATATATGTATACTGATACGGTGTTGTGTACTGGGGATGGTGCAATTTGTAGGAGGGGAATGTAACGTCCCCATTTTTTATCCTCGGATTAGTGATATCCAATGTAAATATGATATATGGTCGTGAGGTCAATGATGTAATATGTAAACATTGTATATCAAAATAATAAAATAAAAATGTAACACCGGTTGCAAATGGACATAGATGAATTAATGGGGGGTAAGTTTCCACAAGAGAGGGGAGGGTCTAAGAAGGGGGCCAAAGGGGGGGATTATTCATGTATATTAATCCAAACCCACCTTCTAAATGTATCATTGTGTATAAACCTTCTATTTTATGTTTGAGTGTTCCCAAAGCCCATCATTAAACACATGTAAGAGGGTTGGTGTGAAAAGTCACTTCAGATAGTTAATGAGAGCATGGGGGCTGAGTACAATCAACATTGGGGAATATGAGAGTCAACATGCATGGGAAAAGGGAGAAAATTTTTACACTTAGTTTTTTGGGACAACAAGGGATAACAGGGAATGGGAGCTTGAAGGAAACCATAGTGGAAATTTGTGGCATCTTGTTGGAGTGGTAAATTCATGAAGAAGCAAGTTGTTAGTCCTGTAGAGTGAGATTTTGTGTGAGATATTACCCTATAGCTGTGAGATTTTTCCTATTGTAGTTGAAATCCCTAGAGTCCCCAACAAGAGATATTCCTATCCAACCTATGATGTAGCCCTATATGGAAGTGGGAAGTCCTAAGGGACTATCTATAGTGAAAGGGGATCCCATTCCTTAGGTTGTGCAGGTTTAGGGGAAGAGAGTTGGTGGATTTAGATAGCTATAGGAGAGTTAGATTGTTGTGGATTGTGTTGGGTTGTGAATGGATGGTAGAGAGACACCCCTTTATTGTGGATTTATAGCCCCGACTTGGGGGTGATTTGTTGCTGAGATTTGGAGCAGAAATTCTATGGTTGGGTGGAAAGTCCATCCCATGCAGTTGGTTTCACATTTGGTTTAAAAGATAAGTTTTCATCTCTATTACATTGTTTATATTTCTAGGTTTGATTTTTTGTGCATATACTATGTTCTTGAGTCAATTATATGATGTTATCTATTGTATAATTGGCTACATTCATAATGTTGTTAATGCATGTAAATCCTCAATGCATTGCATTTAATTATGGGATTATTTGTCCTGCACTTACTCTAAGTTTTAAGTAGTTGTACATGGTTGTGTGAATGTTAGTTTAGATACACTCATGTTTAAATTAATGATGTTATATGTATGGGATTTTTTTTCCATTTTTAGCATGATGCATTGCATTTAAATTAATGACAACATAATTTTTTTTTATGGGTTTAGTAGTGTGGGACACTACAACTTGGGCCTAAGGAAATGTTTTCTAGACTAAAGAAGAAACTCACATCCAAATTATAGGTGATTTGATTGATCTGTCTCTTGACTCAATACTTGAACCACTTGATCATATTCCCCCTACTCCTAATCCCATAGCTTCCCCAAACACATCCTTTCCTCTAGACTCAAATTATAATCCTAAAGTTATCACACATATGGTTATAAATCAAAATCAACATTGGTTAGCTTAAGATTCTTTGAACATACAAGGACAACTTCATGACTTTCCCAAACACATTGAATAATTACTGCCAAAATATGACACTGAAAAGTTAGGACGGTACCTTAAATATTGCATAAAAAAATTTGGCGTTGGCTAAACGTTCTACCTTTTTGGGTTTTCTGGCAGGAATTGGCCGAAATCCAGTGATGTAAATTTGGACAAAATCTCTATTTTATGTTGTTTAAATTTCTTTTATGAATGCATAAATGGATTCAACGTGCTGAAAAAACATTGGGGAACTCGGATTATACAAACTTAGCCACTCAAATTTGCAGATCCAACCATTCATCACCGGATTTCGGGCAAAATCAAATGGAAAAAGTGGCTAGAAAACCCCAAAAGGTAGAACGTTTAGACTACTCTAAAAAAATTATTTCAACTATTTAGTTAATGATTCATGACTTTCCGAAACACGTTGAATAATTAATGCCAAAATATGACATTGAAAAGTTAGGACGATACCTTGAATATTGCATACAAAATTTTATTTCAACTATTCAATTAATGAATGTTCAACATTAGGAAATAATGTGTCTTTTATTCTTTTATAATTTCAAGAATAAAGAATCCGCTTGGTATTTTAACTTATCAAATCCATTACTTGTTGGGATTATTTTCAAAAGGAATTTTTGGCTAAATTTAGGGAGGAAATAACCCTAACTACATTAATATTTGAATTGTTCAGAGTTAAACTGACCCCCAAGAAAAGAATTAAATATTTCAACTTACTAGTTTTTCACCTACTCAAGAACTTCGAGTCGGGTTTTATGTTAATCCTCTACCATAACCCATTGTTATGTCTGTAAAATGGGGTGGGGAAACCACATTAGCTAATACTTTTGATGAGGCTAAAAAGGTGGAAAATGAGTTGATAAGCCTGAAGGGAAACCTTGGATAAGAACGTATACTTAAACCATAAAAGGTTTAAAAAAAAAAAAAAAAAAACCACTTTCCTTAACTAAACTGGTTGAAAACCCCACCTCAGACTTAAAGGACAAAGATGTTATAGATATGGAAATTTTACAATGTAGTTTCAAGAAATAATCCAATGAGATAATATATTTAAAAAATAATTCAAGAGAAGGAACCTCAATGTCAAGGCTATTTAGGATTTTTTTAAAGAAAACCACAACACCTCTTAAACCTCGCACTATAAATCTTAGTTTGAATATTGAGGAAATGGCTATGGATAATTATTGTAGATATCATGAATCCAATCATTCTAAGAAAACTTTATCGCAATGGATAAATATGGCTAACTTACTTATAAATGAATGTATGCAACCTGAAGCTTCAATGCTCGAAGAAGGTAAGAATGGGATTGAAGAGCAAACAAAACAACTATAAGAGGTCGCTATGGTCTTATGGGATGTAATGCCTGGTTTTAAAAAAGATGAATAAGAGGAGGTAGTGGAAGAACTACAAGAAAAATAGACTATTCATGAATATTACAATATCGCAAGTAAAGGTCATGTTTCTCAAATTGCTCCTCCCAATCCCTTAACGAAAGCAAATAAGAAAAATTTATGATGTAACAGATAATAAATTGTGTATGGATTTTTTGAAAAGTTAGTCTCTACTTCCCTCGTTAAATATGTAGTGTTTGATTCAGTTGTTATCTCTATGGAATGCAACATAGTTGAAGATATGAAAAAAGTGAAAGCTAATGTCTCTATTTTTTTATCTATGTAATATTACTAAGCAAAAGAATCTCATAATGAATTCCTTACAAGGACAAAGTAGCTCACAAAAAAATGATACAAAATATTAATCAATAGTCAATGCCACCATCATTGGTAAAAATTCAAAGTCTCAAACCCCACCTTTTCTTCTCAGCTTTGAAATTTTTAATAATAAGATGCATAATTGTTTGGTGGAGTTAAGAGCATCATCTACTATAATAACTTATTGTCTTTGTAAAAATTTGAATGATACTCCCACTAAATGAACAACTCATTAAATAGATTAGAAGTCAAGGTAATTGGTGAATTAACGATATACTTATTCAACTAGCATCAAACCCCAAGGTTGACCAACTTACTGATATGATTGAGAGCAACACATGAAAAATGCAATCACGGATCTCGAAGCACTAAATGAGGCAATTGCTTTCTCACATTCAGTTTTAGGAAATTATTTTTTGGAAATTGATTTCATAAACTTCATAGGTGAAAGTTCATTTCCATTTGATAAATAGTATGAGATCCTCCATCACACTTAGACTGATGTTTCTCACTATAATATAATTAATGTAAATAAGGATAATACCTATAACCTACATGTAGATGTTAATATGTGGACTATGCATTTCAATGGTTCTAAGTCATAGGAAGGTGCTAGAGTATGATATTTAGTTATTGATCCTAATGGAAATAAATTTTTCATTTCATATAGACTAGAATTTGAACACACCAACAACGTGCCTAAATATGATGTTTTGGTGAAAGGCCTTAAAAAAACATTGATTTTAAATGATTTTAAATTTTTTTGGTAATTATAAAATTATACCGAGGCATGTAATAAATTCCATATAATTTCATTCTCCTCACTTAAAGAATTATCAACTTGAGGTATGGAATATAATAGGTAAATTTGAATTTTTTAATATTAAGTCGATTCCTTGGGCTAAGAATATAGTTTCTAATTCCTTATCATTTGTTACTTCTTGACTCTCCCTGCCAAAATATTTTGAAACTAATAAATTCTCTATCGAAATATTTTTTAAGCCCTCAATATTTAGCAATATTGCTAACAAGAATTTTTTGATGATAATTCAATTTCTGACTAATAAGGGCACATTGTAGTGTTATGTGATTAATGATGAAGAACGTGCAAAATCCTTGCAAATTTCCAAGAAGGGATGATATAAATGAGGTCTAACGAGATCCCTAAGAATGTTCTCTCTCTCGAAAAACTATTTGATTTGTAAGATATATTCAACAAGCCCATAAATGTAAAAACAAATAATTCTACCTTGAGGTATGAAATCATAAATTTTGGTATCAAAAAGGATCTGAAGATTGTGAATTTAGGTACTTGTTGTAGAGAACCCAAAAAATAGGCTTACATCATATTATTCAAGAAACCTATAAAGATGTTTTTTTCCTGGACTTGTGAAGACTTGAAGACATATGATACAAAGATCATCCAACATTTCATTCCTATGAAAAATGATGCTAATCCATTTAAGAAAAAGAAGAGGAATATTCATCCAACTTTGGAGCCATTGGTACAAAAGGAATTGAAGATATTACATGCTGCCAACATTATTTTCTAGGTTCACCATTTCCTCTTGGGTGGAAAACTTGGTTCCAATCAAAAATAAAAATGAAGAGATTCAACTATGCATCGATTTTAAGAATTTGAATAGAGAATTTGAAAATGATCACTATATCGTCCCACCAATGGAGTAAATCCTATAGTTAGTTTATGAACCATAAATGTTCTCTCTTTTGGATGAGTTTCTTCGCTACAATCAATTAATGGTAGCTAAGTTGGAAATGATGAAAACTTTTTGAACAAAATGGTGAAACTTCACTTACAATATGATGTTATTCAAACTAATAAATGTTGGTGCCACTTTTAAGCAAGCTACGAATATCCCTTTTTGAGGATTGATTAATCAAAGTATAGTAGTTTACTTGAATGATGCCATGGTAAACTCCAAGAAAATATTAGATCACCTTCGATAATTGAAATTTGTTTTGAAAGGTGTAACAACTATGGGATTTCCTTAAATCCAAAGAAAAGTATTTTTGTTGTTTTAGATGGTAAACTACTTAGACAGATAATTTACAAACATGGTATCCTAGTTAATCATGGACAAATAAAATCTATTACCCATATTTCTCTTCCCCAGAATAAGAAGTCCTTGCAGTCTATTTTTGGAACGATAAATTTTGTCAAATGATTTGTTTTTGAATTTATGGAAATCGTTAAACGGTTGCAATAGATGGTAAAGAAGGATGTAGTTTTCAAATGGACATAGATTGAAAAGGACATTTTTGAAATATCAAGATCACTAATTTTGATGCCCCCACATTACACATTCCTAATTTCACCAAAGAATTATTTATGTATATATTTGCACCATATCATTCTTTTGCAGTTGTGCTTACACAAAATTATAAAAAACGAGGTAAATATACTTTTTATTTTATGAGCACGGGTCTGCAAAGAATTTAATTGAACTATCTAGCAATTGATAAGAAAACATATGCCATATTTAAAGTTGTCAAACAATTCATACCATATATATTAAAGAGCTACGCAAAAGTTATTGTTCATTTCCTAGTTGTTATATCATTCTTTACACAAAAGGAACTTGTTGAAAGAAGAGGATACTATATGACTATTATTCAAGAGTATGAACTTGAACTCAAACCAACTAGAATAGTTTGTAGTTAAGGAAACTGCAAATTGGTAGTTGAATCAGAAGATCAAGTCACTATGGAAGAAGAGGGATGGAAAAATGAAGTTTCAGTATACATTAATGATATATTATGCATTCCAGTAGACATAGATTCACAATATGTTGATTTGAAACATTATTTGCAATATGGATACAGTCCTCGCTACCCGAACTCAAGGAAAAGAAGAGAACTAAGGGTCAATTTTTCCAAGTACCAATTTATTAATGCCTTTTTCTTATGAAAACATTATGATGGTGTGTTACTTAGATGTTTGGAAAATAATGATGTGAAAATTGTTTTAAAAGATTTACATGATAGATCTGTTGGTGGGCAGTTTTTCGAAGAAACAACAACAAAAAAAATATTAAGAGCCAGATATTATTGGTCAAAACTCTTTGGAGATGTCCATTCCTATGTTCAAAATGAAAAAACATCTTATATCAAAGGTGGGAGAGAAAATAAGGCATCTATACTACTCCAACTAGTGACAATTGACAAGCCCTTCCAACATTGGGGATTGCACATTATTGGAGATATTAATCCCAAATCCTCAAAGAAACACAAATACATATTGATTTCTATAGACTACTTTAACAGGTGGGTAGGAGAAAAGCCACTCATTAAGGTGAATGATGACATTGTGATCCAATTTCTAGAGCAATATCGAATTACCAAGTTTAGTGTTCCTTCAATTCTATAATGCTTCTTATTTTTCCTCAATAAAATTAATTGAATTTCATTTAGAAAAAAGAATCATCTTGTGTTTTTTAGCTAATTATTATCCGCAAATTAATGATGTACTTGAGTCAACCAATAAGAGATTAATTCATATTTTTAAGAAAATGGTCATTGAACACCATAGGAACTAGTACAATGCTTTACCTAATTCCCTATGGATAGAACGGGTTACTCTTAACGTTTATTTAGGCACGTCTCCTTATTTCCTAGTTTATGATAAGGAATCCATCCTTCCCTCGAACATTTTTTTACCCTCTCTACAACTATCCCAATCTTCATGAGGTTAGAGTTTTCCATCCCTTTAGAGTTGAATTCATATCCTCTTAAAATTGGAGGAATAAAGGGGAAATGCCAAAATCAAATTCATTGCTCATCAAGAGATTTTTAAACATTGGTTTGAAAAACATGCTTCTAGAGATAAATATTTTCATATGACAGATCTGGTTTTGAAATGGGAAAAATTAAATGAACCTAAAGGGAAACACATGAAATTTCAATAGTTATGACTTGGCCCATTTCAAGTGGCTGAAAAAATGGTCTTGCCATATATAGACTGGAAAATCTAGCGAAAGAGATAGATCTCCTTCATGTTAATGGCTACATATTGAAACATTACTTTAGTTGACTACCCCTGTGGAAACTTTTTAGTTTGTAGGTTTTCCTTTTAGCAATTTTTGTATTTACAGTTTTGGTTCAATTTGTTTACTGTAGTTTTTAGATTCATCTTGTAGAGTTCTTGAGATACCTGCACAAAAGATCTAGCTAACAATTAAATATACACAACTTGCAATGGTGAATGAATAAAGGAGACAAAAATGGAGAAAAGAATGAAAAAATTTCCATTATATGTATTCCACACACAAAAGGTGGATAATTTACAATAAATATAGGCTACATGAGTAACTAATGCACCATATTAGTGATCTAGAGAGATATAGACACTCACTGACATACAATGGAGTGAACTTCCACCTAGTGTTATTTAATTGATCCATGCAATCATCAGTTAATCGAGTCACGCGTGTGAAAGTGAGATAAACACATGTAATTGTTGGTGATAAAACCGAGGTTTCCATGCATGAGTACTTCCACTAGTATAACTAAGTGTAACTGACTATGAACTAAAGAGGAGCGCCCTGTTTTGTAGGGGAATATTCCCTAGAGATGATATTCACATCTAAGGAAGTGTTCTCAACATTGGACTATCAAACTTAGGAAAATAATTCTAGGTGAGTGTGCAATATCTCCAACACCCCCCTGAACACTACTAGGGTGTACATGATGAATGGGTCCCGAAAACCAAGGCCATGTTCGGTACCCATTGTACAATGCATCTAAGAATGAAACATTGAAAAATAAAGGAAAGCGGGAAAACCTCATGGGAACCCCCCCCCCCAAAAAGTACAATGCATCAAAAAATAAAAAAATAAAAGGGTAGTTGCTAAGTAATTGTGTCCTTCACTCCAAGGAGACCTTGTAAATGTGCAAGCTTATATTCAGTGAATATTTTGTTGAAGAGGTAAATGTCTATACAGATATGTTGAAGTAGATGCACCAATGAGATGTCCACATACATCCACCTTCTCTTATTGTAAAAGAGAAGAACCAAATCCATGTGAAGTTTGGATGAAACTTTGAAAATCGTGCAGCCATTTCCGAAAAAATGTTGAAAATTTTGTTGATTTTAAAATGCTCATAACTCCACTTCCCAGGCTCCATTTCGGACGATTTGCTTTTTTGAAATTGGGTATTTTCTGAGATAAATTCAAATATCCAATTTGTTTCTGCAAATTCTACTCATAAAATGTCATAATTGAATCTGATGTGCGAGACCCCCTTTTTTGCTCCTAAGTTACATGCATGGAGTCTCTGCATGTAGCTGCTGGGATGCATGAATGGCGCATGAAAAAGTGTTTTCATGTGACTCTTGATATGCATGGATAATATCTTATGTTTGTGATTCATAAAAATATATATGAAATGGAGTAGACTTCATCCTCAATGAATGGAACAAAAAGTTGTGCAGATACCTTTGTAGAAGGCTCTTCAAACTAAGAGGATTGATCTTCCAATAGATTTTCTACTGGCTCTATCTTGTCAACATTTTGCATGAAATCTTCACAATATTCCTTATTCCCAAATACAACCTCCAATCCGGTCCATAGTTTGTTTGGATTTGAGTCTTGTGATTCATCATATACTTGATGGAAAAGTTAAGGAGAAACAGACATGCAAATACATCCTATGGCCATATATTGTCTATTGCGAAAGTCGTTTTTCTCATCGACAAAATCAATATCTACTTCCATTGCCATGGTTATTTGGTATAAGACTCTGCTTTTGAGAAGAAGTATAATCTTTGGCTTCCACTCCAAATAGTTATGACACATGAGAATAGCTAAACCTCGGTTCCATCTTTCATGTTGCTTTGTTTCATCATCGGTACCTACAAAAGAGTACTAGTGACGATCCTTGCTAGCGGCCTATGGGCTCTAATACCTTGTATAGTTTATGAGATAACTGCACAAAATATCTAGCTAACAATGAAACATACACAACTTGCATTGGTGAATGAAGAAATGAGACAAAAATCAAGAAAAAAATGAAAGAATTTCTATTATATGTATTCCACACACAAAAGGTGAATAATTTACAATAGATATAGCCTACATGAGTAACTAATGCGCCATAGTAGTGATGTAGAGAGTTCTAGACACTCATTAATAGACACTAGAGTGAACTTCCACCTAGTCCAAGTTAATTGATCCATGCAATCATTAGTTAACTGAGTCACACGTGTGGAAGTGAGAGAAACACATGCAACTGTTGGTGATAAAACCGAGGTTTACATGCATGAGTGAATTCCACTAGTCTAACTAAGTGTAATTGACTCTGAACTGAAGAGGAGCGCCCTATTTTGTAGGGGGATATTCTCTAGAGAGAATATTCTCATCTAAGGAAGCATTCTCAACATTGGACTATCAAACTTAGGAAAATAATTCTAGGTGTGTGTGTAATATCTCCAACACATCTCTTTCATAGTTTGGTGTTTTCCTTCCTAGTTTTGAGTGATTACTTTCTAATTTGTAGTGGGTGCAATGATAAAATTTGAAGGACTAGTCTTAATTTCAATTTTAAGATTATTTCTTCATCCAATCTTTCTATGATAAATGTTATAAAATTAGTCGTACTTCAATTGATTATAGTAATTTAAGTATACACTTAATTAAAAAAAATTAAATAAAATATTGACTTTCCAATTTTTTATAATGCTAAAAAAATTGATCAATCGTTAAATAAATAAACAGTAATTTCAATAAAAAACTAACAAAAACAAATACTTTGTAATTTCATCTAATGTAGCCTTTGAATGGGATCAAAACAAATAATTTCCATAAAAATGTAGATACTTCATTCAAGGAATTTCAAAGTGTTAAAAAACACAACATAATGTGTCTACCACAATGGTCATTTTTGGAAACCCATATAAGAGAGGATTTTTTTTGTGTGTCTATAAGATGGTTGAGGAATGCATCTTGGATTCATATCTTCATGATTATATCACAAAGCATTATCAACCATGAAGTTGGTTCCCTTTAAACTCCCAATTAATACATTTTGTATGTTAGTTGTAGGTCCCATTAGGAAAGAAGAGATTGTATCGAACCTTAACGCCTTTATTAAAGGGTGAGAATTCTATCAAACCACTACAAGAGATTGATTGCTTTATGGATATCTAGAGAAAATCTAACATGATTGCATCGATGGCCACTGGATCATTTATTCTAATATGTCTATGATTTGGAACTTTGTAAAGCTCACACAAACAACAATTAAAGGAAATTGTTGATCAAGACTACAAAGTCTATTATTCTTATTAAGGATATTGATTTCTCACTTTATCTCTCAAATAATGAAAATAAAATGTATGTTAGAGTAAATTTTAGAGCACAATCCCTAATGAATAGACCTAGTTGTAACAAGAACTCTATTACTTTATTCATAGCTTGTTTAAGAATCCTAACCGAGCATAAAAAAATGTCAGTCCAAGTACTAAAGGTTAGAAAGGATATGTTTCATGGGTCTTGGACTTAGGTTGAGAAAAAATAAAATAGATCTCTAGGGTATTCTCAAAAGATTTGATAAGGAAAAGTATCATCTTATAGATGCCATATTTACTAGAAACACCAAGAAAAAAGTGAAAGAGTGTGATAGATAAAGGCATAGAATAAAGAGAAGGGGGATGATAATCTAGAGAACATAGAAGTGAAGATTTGATGATGTAGAAAATTGAATGATTAGAATCACAATTTTAACTTTTGTTATGTTGACAAGGTCCATTTTGTGCATGCTCATATCTAAACTTAATCAAGAACATACATTATCTTGACAGAGTTTTAGATCCCAAATAGAATCAATATACAAACTTATGCGTGAATCAAAGAAAAACTAATCATTATGGTAGAGTGTGGGAATTGAACACTCAATATAGACAATAAATGGCATGCCAATCGTCACATCCATGAGAATTCATAACACATCATTTCGAGTGGGGATTCAAGAAGATAAGTTCATGTCTAAACTTACATTAAGTAATACTTATAATGGAAAATATGACAATACGGTGGTAGGATTATGTGAACATGAACTATAAAAAAAGGAACTCACTCCCTATGGATCCATTCAACAATCCATTGGTTGTCTATGGCTACAGGAACTGCATTATATTAAATCTAAAACACAATATCGATAGGAAGAAAAATGAAAGTATAAAACCTTCTCCAATCTTGAGGCAACATTCTTAGAAGTTGACACCATTCTTTTCCTTTCCACTTGAGGTTGACATGATTGTAGTAAATTGTTGAAAGAGGTCACAATTGTCAACAAATTTATCAAGTGAAAATGGATCTATTGTGTTCTCTACCTTTGCTCAATTCTCTTAAAGTTTGTTGGCAACACACTAAAATGAAAACTTGTAATTGAGAAGAGAATTTATAGAGTTATATGGAGTTGTTTCATGCCACAATTCAGCACCACACTCGCAAACAACAATATGGTGCATTTTAAATCGGTTCATTTAGAACCTTTGAACTATTTCTTTGTATCTTTGAATTTTAAATGCTTTTTTTGTGTATATTTTTTCTCAATGTATTGAGCATACATAGCCTTTAGAAGCACATAGATTTCAAAAACTATGAACCTCTAGATTTGTTTGTTTTGGTTTGGTTGTTTGATCTAGATTCTAGGCATGTATATTGGATAAATGCTTCACTCTTTCTCATGAACACACAATATGGCTTCCCCCTAAATGACTTATTTAACAAGTTAGGGAAATAACTACTAAAAATGAGCTTCTATGATTTATGTTATTGGGATGTTTCTTTCCTAACTATGCATCTTCATGTCAAACTACCTATCCTTGCTCGCTTCGGGGCACGTCTCTTCTCTAATATCATGGAGTTGTGTTGTGTGCATGGATTTATTCTATAATAATGATTGTTTTTGTGTTTGCTTCAATATGTGTGGAACTACTACTTCTCTTGTATGGATATACATGCATTGAATGATGACTATGTTCACATTTTCAAGTGCATCTTTCCTCAAATTTCATTTATGAATACCTACAACAAGACTCAAACTATTGATCTGATTATTAGTGATTTCAAATGTATAGGTGGTTCCATTACTTCTCATTCAATCGAGTGCACCAAGAGTAGCAAGGGGATCTACTGCCTAGTATAGGGGATATGTTATCAAGTAATGTTATGTTACATGGCAACAAAAAAAAAGTAAAAAAAATTAAATAACTATGTATGCACATATGTATGTGACAACATACAAAAATTTAAAATATCCTAGATCCATCTTAAATCTAGATTTATTAAGCACTGATAGGGATCAAATTTTTTAAAGTGTAATTTTTTTATCATTTAATATGAAGGAAGTAATATGTGACATTGAATTAAATGATAAAAAAAATTACACCTTAAGAAATTTGATCCCTTTCGATGCTTGATAGATCTAGGTTTGAGCAAGGTGGCAGGTGACAGGGGGTGGTCATTCTTGATCCTAGAGGAAAACTAGAAATGAAATTTTCTTGGGGTCTCAGAGAATCCTCAAATAATCAAGCAGAAGCTTACACTCTCCTTCAAGTTTTCTTCCTAGGAATTGAATTGGGAATTAAGAGTTTGACAGTTATTGGCGATTCAAGTTTATTTGTCTTGCGATTTCTGGAATTATAACTGTGTAGGAAGTTTGAAATGCCCAACATTTTCAGTGAACACTCCACCCAACATTAGTGATTCTTGAATCACGAATGAATGAAAAGAGTGTTGAAGAGAATCTTTATAAAGGGAGGGGAAAGAAGGGAATGTTAGGGAGGAGGGGATAAAATAGTCGTTGAATGAATTAATCCATTGCCAATTAATAATTAGCTTATAAAGGTTAGATAAGATGTTTAAATTAAAATAATAAAATAATAATAAATTTAAAATTTAAAGTTTGAAAGAATGTTAAGGATAAGGTGAGGAAGTACCCATTGAAAGAATCAAACCATTACCATTTAATAATTAGGTTATAACGGGAGGGAAGTTTGTTTGAATTAAAATATTAAGTAATAATAAATTAATTTATTATTAATGAGGTTTAAATTAGAGAATACAAAAGGGTAGTCTTAGGGAAAAAAATAAAGGGTGGATAATGAATGAGGATTTAGTTATCCCAACGTAAACTATGAAGGACTTCAATTAAGAGGTTAAAAAGTTCAGGGAAAGAATCGAGTAAACAATTAAGGCTAATTCAAAGTTCAAAGATAGAAGATAATAAAGATAACTACTAATTCCAAGAC
>ML778996.1:2108147-2129582 GCA_009831015.1 Picea engelmannii
TAGGGGGGTTGCTAAATGAGGTAGAAAGAGTTTAAGGCGATGAATGATAGGATTCCATGAATGAATGAGTTTATACCCATCATCTCAATTAAAGTTATTGGGATGATTTTCAGTTTCCATGGCTTCACGAATGACACGATATGAGTGGTAGGGTGTTGTGGCTAGGATTTCGGTATGATCGAAACAAATCAGGTGTTTGAATTTGGAAGAGTGCTCAGAAAGGGATGATTTAGAGATATGATTGTGGGTAGTATCAACAGTGTGTTCTTTTAGACGAGTTTTGAAGGATCTATCAGTTTGTCTAATGTATGATTTGTCGCGGGAGCAAGGAATTTGGTAGACTCCTAGGACATTCATTATTGCTTCAAGAGTCCCTGATGATGGGTGGAGTGTCCACTCAAAATGTTGGACATTTCAAACTTCCTACACAGTTATAATTCCATAAATTGCAAGACAATTATGAGGAACTATGAAAATTTGCACACTTTGATTTAAGTTTAATTATTAAACTAATGTTATTGAAATAATTCTCCTTTGATAATAGGATTTCCTCCATTATAGCTCGCTATTAGAAGGAATCTAGTAGTTTTCAAAAAATCTCATTTCTAGGTCCCTTGAGATCACAATCATCAAGCAGATGCACAAGTAAATGAGGCCACTTTTTCTCAAAGTTGGGTTGCTAAGGAAAAATGGGTGTTGTATTACCAACCAATTCCATGATAAATCACATTACACAAATGGAGTCATGTATCACCTCATCAATGAAACACATGTCTCATCAACAAATGCTTTGGATTGCATATGAGGTGTGAGGATTTGAAATGACCTATGCATCTATCCTTCACATTCTCATTCTTAAATATGGCATGTCCTTTGAATGTTGTGCTAAGGTTTATTGTCACAGTGGTGGGATAATGTATTTCAAGTTGGAGGAATGCATTGAAGGTTTGAGAAAGGTTTCACTTCTTGGAATCAAATTGGTAAGAACCTCCCTTAGTTTGTGGATTTTCCTAAGGAAATTTTGTTTATAGGAATGGGGTTCATACTGCGTCTGGGATTTCCCCAACACTCTGGCCTCTAGAATTTTGGTTTTGCGTACATGGAAATTTATTCATGTTGGATTTCAAATTTACATTATATATTTAAGTCCATGGGTCTAGTCCATCCCCAGGTTATTCAAGGTGCTTGTAATATTGTTCTTGTACATTGAAATTTATTCATGTTGGATTTCAAATTTACATTGTATATTTGAACCCATGAATCCAGTCCATCCCTAGGTTATTCAAGGTGATTGTGATATTGTTCTTCTAGGAGTGAAATCCAAGGGTATTTCTTTTGTTAGTGATTGGGGCATATTTTCATAGGGTTTTAGTGTCTTTATTTTGTACTTCATTAGGTTCTATGTTCTCATCAATACATAAAGAGTCCTAGTGCATTTTTCATATTAGATGTGCAATTGGGTATATCTAGTGTCCTAGTTTTAAGGTAACAAGTTGAAATTTAAGACCACCCCGGTCAAGAATTGGCAACCATGTTCTATTAAGTGTATTGATCTCATGGATTATAGGGAAGCCCAAATATATTCAGAGAGCCCTCTACAAGAATGAAGAGTCCATTTAGTGCAATAGAACCTCTATCTTATCAATTACATCAAAATTCCATGAGAATGAACACTGATGTTCTACCCATAATTCCATACATCATGAACACTTTATCTTAGAAGAACAACAAATTGACACCCTGGAAGCAAAGTGTAACATCCTCAAAAATATGGTTCTTAAGTTAAGCAAAAATTCTCAGTCAATGGCCTCAAACTTCAAAATGTCTACAAACTCTATTCCCATGGAGATTAAGGAGGATGACATGGTTCATCAAATGCTTGAAGACATGAATATTGGTAATAAAAAATCTCATCCAACAAACCTGGGGATGGAAGAGGCAAATAGTATCCATGTATTTCATTAATTGTTATGTTTTGCAAAGTACTTAGAATCTTACATGTTTTTTTTATGAAAACATACGTGTAACAAATAATGGGATGTAGTTCTTGTGGACATTATTATACTATGTTTTTAGTAGATAAAGAGCTAGCAATTTTTCTTGAAATATAAGGCTAGCAATTTTTGTAATTTCATTGTTTAGCTTCAGTTACATCCTTTTATAATACAAATTCTCCCAGTTTATGTTATTGAAAAAAAAAAGATAGATTCAGGTTTAAGATGGATCTAAGTTGGTATAAAACAAATTCATGTGGCCATCTCAGTTCTATTTGAGCCCATGCGATTATTCTTAAAGACTTTCCTGTCTATGAATAATTCTAGGGCCAACTACTTCCATAGACTAAGATAAAAAATAAAATAAAAATGCATAACTTGGGCGATAAAATCTAAGAAACAATCCCAATTTTTTTGGTGTGTGCCTCCTATAGTTCATATTGCATATTGAATTTCTCTCAGTCTATATGATTGTTCCAACTTGTATTAATGCATCCATTTTAGTTTTCTACTTATGCAATTATAACTAGTTGTTTTATTTTTGAGTAATTGTCCTTTGGTAAATTGTGTTGATGTTGTTTTGTTCTAGTTTTTAGTGACAATTTTGTTTTGTTTTGTTTAAGACATGGTGGCTTGGCTAGCATGTCATAATAAAAAAATAAATTGTGTTGATGTTGTTCTGTTCCATTTTTAAACGATGGTTTTTTTAAAATACGTAGTGGCTTGGTTTGCATGTCATAGTAAAAATAGTGATAATTTTAAGGAGTTCCTTCTAAGTATGCTTAAACAAAAAGATAGGTATGGATATGAAGTCATGTTCTTAAGAGTTATCAATTCTTAAATGCATACATATTTTTGTTGGGACAGGGGTGGCATAGACCGTGGAGTCATGTAGTGGAGCAGGTAATGGTTGTTGAGTAGTAGCAGAGAATAAACATTGAGTAGCAGTAGGTAATAATTGTTGAATAGTATAAGGGAATAAATGCTAAGAAGTAGCAAGGAATCACTACTGAGTAGTGGTAGGGAATAAATGGAGATCACTAGCAAGAAATCAATGCTATGAAACAATAGTTATCCAATTAACTTTTGGTCATTTCTATCATGTAAAATTGGAAAACCATAAATGGTTTATGGTTTTGTTATGTCTATTTATTGAGTGCTAGGGTTGGAGAAACATACAGTGTGAATGTTAACCGATTGTTATGCTGCCGAAATTTTTGTGGAATTTTTATGCTACTATTGAACACTCACGTTGATAGCATGGAAAATCTATTATGTATTGTGACCATTTAGCTAAATAATACATTGAGTCTGCTTTAGAGTGTGGGGTTTTTCTCCTGGAAGGGTTTTCCCCAAGAAACTGTTGTCTAATGGTTGTATGTTTCTATGTTGTTTATTACTGTAACTATGTTTATTTAATTTCTACACATTCTTCTCTCATTGATTAGTGTAGGAAGCGTATTTGACACCTCTTCTTCCTTTCATTTGGTATCAAATCCTAATCACCTCAGATCCAAGGTGTTAGGGACATGGATTTTTTATATATTATTGGTTTGAGTGGGAGCTTGTGCAAAAGGAAATCTCATTGCAGGGAAATGGAAAGCATGTATAGATTAGAAATGGAGAAGTTTAATGGCACTAACTTTGAGTTGTGGAAGCTCAATATGGAGGATCTTCTCACATATTGAGATTACGGGTTGTAGTATCTAGAACCAAACCCACTTGCATTAAAGATGAAGAGTGTTTGGTATTGGAGAGAAAGGAAAGAAGCCTTTTTAGTGTCTACTTGGCCAATTCAATATTATTAAACATTTCTATAAAAAAATGAAACAACTTTCTAGCAGAAGTTGGGGGATTTTTATCAAGTTAAATCCTTGGTTGATAAATTTTTTGTGTGGAAAAAGTTGTTTTCCTTGAGAATGGGAGATGGTGATTATGTAGTTGATCACTTGAATGCAAGTAATATTATAGCGACCCATTCGATTTCAATCAAAGTGAATATGGATGACCTTGATCGTTGTATGACCATTTTGTGTTCTTTGTCAGATTCATGGGACAACCTAGCAATGACCATTGGAAGCATTGTAAAGTTATTGGTGCTTGATGAGGTCATGGTTGATTTACTCTTAGAGGAGGTGAGGTGGAAATATTTTGAATCCACCAATGAGGCCTTGGATTTCTATGGAAGACTAAAGGAGAAAGGAAAGAAGAGAGAAAAGGGTAGATCCATTGTTGTGGGAGATATAAGTCTCCTGGAAAGTCCAAGGAAAAATTTTAGAACTATGACAAGGTCGAGCATTTCAGAAGAGACCATGAGGAAGAGAAAAAGAAGGAAAATAATGATTCTAATGTTGAGTCTAAAAAATCTTCTTAAGAGAATGGTGGAGATGTGTTTTGTTGAAAATTTGGCAACCCATGCAAGCTAGAATGTGTGGTTGATAGACTATGTGACTTCCTTCCATATAACTTTCCATCAACACTGGTTTTCAATGTATGAGAAATATGATGATGGGATGGTATATCTCGGTGATGACTCTCCTATCAACATAGTTGGTTGTGGTAGAGTTTTGATCATATTCCCTAATGGTAGAGTGAAGGGGATTGATGGATTTTTGAACAATATGGGTTTAGAATGAAACCTACTATCAGTAAGAAAACTTAGTTATGTTGATGTGCAAGTTGTTTTATTTGACAAAGGGTGTAAGATGGTCCGAGGAGTTATTGTGCTTGCTAAAGGTGTTTGTGTGGGATCTTTGTTCTATCATGATGTGTGCACCATTTAGTGTAATATTTATTCACTTTCTATAGTGGAGAGAACTGTATATCTACACCTTTATAATCGGAACCTATATCTACTACTGATGGTCATGATTTTGTGATCTGGAAATGAAAAGGCTTGAGTCTCTTTAAAATTGCAAGTGTAAATTGTATGTGCTTGGGTAATAGGATCAAGTTACAAACACATAAAACTTAATGAGTTTTTACTTAATCATGAACAACATAAACAGACTTAATAGTCATTAAATTAAACACATTAACACAACAAAATGATAAAGGAGTTCACCCCTCTCTTGGGCTACATCTCTTGGTCCAACTTCCATTGGATCATTTTCATTAATGCTCAAAGTGTCAAAATAAGTGCTTTACAATTCTCATAATGAAAAGTAGATGGCTTCAATGGATCCAAAATGTCCAAAAACCCCTAGTTGGGCTCTTCCTGCACCTGGTTTAGCCAAAAATTGAGTTGGAATCACTTCCTGGAAGTTTCTCCCAATTCTTTGTTATCTCTGCTCCTCCAAAACACACCTGTGTGAATTGAACTTGGATTTTAGGCATTTTTCGTGCCTAAACCCATCATAACGCAACAACTCGGGCACATGGGAGAAAATGGCACATCGTTAGTGCGTTGGCCCCTTTTCTCGAAGGAGGTCCTGGTCATATGTCCCATGTGGCCTAACACCAACCCAAAATTCTGCACTCGTTGGCTTAAGCCCAAAACCCCTAAGTGATGGGTTATATGGTGAGGTCATGTGGTAGCAGGGGTCTGCACCCATTAGTTAAAACTAAACCCCCGCACCCTTGGTTCCATTGCAATGCTATATGGTGGGTCGAGACCAAGGGATGAGGCTTAGTCTCGACCCTTTCCACATCTGGATGAAACCTTCCGTAAGTTTAAATATAAGTTATCACTTTAGAGGTTAAGTCACACCAGAAGGAAGGATGGTATCCCGACCTACGCTAGTACTCTGCCACTTGTCTTGGAGGTCATGGGTTCGACCTCTGCGGACTCCAACAACTTTTGACAATGGAGGGGGTGCCACGTGGTAGGCCATGTCTGGGCCATGTGGCACCATATTATTCTCCATGTAACCTCCACATGTTGTAACTAGATTGGCCCACGTACCATACCAACACACCTACCCAGTCACCCTGCCATGCAGCTTTCCACGTCACCCTACCACATGTCAGTACAGTCACCCTGCCACGTGTCATACGACCTACAAAGTCAGCAGTATAGACTGTACAACCAACAATTTTTTTTCTTGTTTGGAAAAGTGGACAGAATGTGATATCTCTCACATACGACGTCTGTTTGAACCCGTTCAAGTTACGTTTGGATTGTGAGGACGAGGCCTACACACGAGTCCATTTTCAAGAAATTCTAAGCACTTTGATTTTTGAGCATATTTTGATCCCCTAGATCACTCCTCCCCATTGGGAAGCTTTTGGAGCTCCAAAATACTACTTTCATTCAATATGAAGATAAAGGTATTGTTCCCTCACCTTTCCAACCTAAATCCATTTGTCTTTGCTTGGATTTGTGCCTTTAAGACCAACACGAAGGTATTCCACATTCCCTCGTTTTGAATTTCTCATCCTTTTGTCAAGGATTGTATCCTCATGCAGTTCTGAAATATATTCTGGCAAAAAAACATCAATGGAAGGAATTTGAACATTCTCTCCTTGATCATCAATCAAAGGAGGCTCATATAATCTCAAATTCTCAACATTAACAACTACATACATTTTCATATAAAGAGACAAATCCAAATAGAAGGCATTGTTACCAATCTTTTCAAGAATCTTGAAAGGTCCATATCTAATTGGTTTCAGTTTTTTACCTTCCCCTTTAAGCCTCTCTTTGCTAATGTAAAGCCAAACTTCATCTCCAACTTGAAAATTGTGATCAACACGATGTTTGTCATCTCTTGTCTTGTACTTGGCTTGGCTCTTTTCCAACTATTCTTGTACCATTTGATGCACCAACTGAATTTGTTCAATGAAATTATTTGCTCTATCACTGTCATATTGACCATCAATAGAAATATCCTTCCCAAAGATAAAATCTAAAGGATATTTTGGAAAATAACCAAAACATGCCTCAAATGGAGATGTTTGAGTAGAAGAGTGCTTAGCCCGATTGTAAGCATGTTGAATGTAGTGTGGGTGCTCATCCCAAAGCTTAGGATGTTTGCTGCAATAACCACGAAGAAGATGTACTACTATTCCATTCACCACTTTTGTTTGACCATCGATTTGTGGATGAAAAGTTGTGTTCATTTTCAGCTTGGTGTCCATGAGTTCCCATAATCTTGACCAAAAGTTCCCAATAAATCGAGAATCTCGATTAGAAATAATGGATTTGGGCAACCCAAAATGTACCCAAACACGCTGAAAGAACATTTGTGTCATTTGTTCAGTTGTAACCTTCTTCTTACAATGCATCAAAATACACATTTTTCTGAAACGATCAACCATAACATAAAGATAATCGTGATTCTTTTTAGACATAGGTAGACCTCCTACAAAGTCCATGGAAATACTTTCCCAAGGACGAGAAGGAATCGGAAGTGGAGTATACAAACCCAAATTTCTATTGCTAGGCTTTCTTGTAGCATATAAAGAACATCCTCTTACATATCTTGAAACACTTTCATTCATTTTAGGCCAATAACAATACCTTTGCAAATTAGCCATTGTCTTGCCTACACCAAAGTGGCCAGCAATAAGAGAAGAATGTGCTTCCCTTATGATGTTGACTCTTTCACCCTATGGAATACATAGCTTTCCAAGATCATACAAAAGCTTATCATGCATATGGTAATCCAATTCCTCAACTTGGTTAGAATGACACAAAGTTGCGTAAACCTCTTTAAAACCAGCATCTAAAGAATATTGTTCAACATAGCTCTCATGCATGGTAGAATTATGCTTAAGAATAATTGAAGCACTAACAATAGGCCTACAAAGCATATCAACAACTTTGTTATAAATGTCTTTCTTATACCTTATAAACAAGTGGATTTTTTGTAGAAAACCCATCCATCTGAAGTTCCTTGCTTGTTGTAGCTTTGTTTGTGATTGTAAGTATTTAAATGGTTGATGATCTATGTGAATGATAATTTATTTTCCCAACAAATAATGTTTCCATTTTTTCACACTTTGCACCAATGCATACAAATCTTTATCATAAGTAGGATAGTTAATCATAGCGCCATTAAAAGTTTCAGAATGAAAATAAATGGGCTTACCAGGTTGCAACAAGACTACTCCCATTGCATAACTTCTTGCATATGTTTGGATTTCAAATGGTTGTCTCAAATTAATAAGCACAAGAACTGGAGCTGAACTAATATTCTCCTTTAATGCATCAAAAGATTTTTGTTGCTTGCCTCCCCATTGGAAAACTTGCTTGATGATTGTCACTGCATGTAGTGGAGTTGCAATTGAAGAGAAGTTAGCAATAAACTTTCTCCAATATTGGGTTGCTCCCAGAAAACTTCTTACCTCTGTCACATTGTTGGGCTTGGGCCAATCCAAAATGACTTTGACCTTGGAAGGATCAATTTTCAGTTCTCCTCCTCCAACAATATGTCCCAAGTAAAGAAGTGAGGTCTTTCCAAACTCATATTTAGACATCTTCAAAAACAAATTTTCTTTCTTTAAGACATTTGAAAATTTCTTTACATGCATAACATGCTCTTCATGAGATTTTCTAAATATCCAAATGTCATCCAGGTAGACAATCACACAATCATCAAGAAAAGGCCTTAAAACATCATTCATGACCCTCATGAATGTATCAGGAGCATTACAAAGCCCAAATGACATTACCATCCACTCAAACAAACCTTGCTTTGTTTTGAAAGTTGTCTTCCATGTGTCTCCTTCAACAATCCTAATTTGATGATATCCACTTCTCAAATCCAACTTAGTAAAATACTTAGCATATTTCAATTGATCAAGAAAATCATCAATTTTAGGAAGAGGATAACGATTCTTTACCGTAATCTTGTTCAAGGCTCTGAAATCTACACACATGCGCCATGTACCATCTTTCTTTGGCACTAAAGTAATTAGTGACCCACATGGCGATGTGCTTGGCATGATGACCCCTTTTTCAATCAACTATTGGATTCATTTTTTAATTTTAGCATTCTCGATGACTGACATCCTGTACATACCAATGTTTGGAAGAGGACAATCTTGCTGCAATTGTATCTCATGTTGGATACCCCTTTTTGGAGGAAATACTTTTGGTTCCTAAAAAATCTCATCATATTGGTTAATTGCCTCATATAAATAATATTTCAACTTTTCATCACAACCTTGGAAAGATTCTTTTTCAACATTGTCTTTGGGTTTCATCATCAAGAGGACAAAATTCTTACTAGCATTGACTAGTCTCTTCATTTGTCTAGCATTTACAAGTGACAAATTCAACTTCTTTGTATGTTCTCTAACAATGTACTCAGCTCCATTTTTAAACAATTGATACTTGTTCTCATGATGATGAAAGATGGCTCTCCTATGATATAAATATGGGCTTCCCAATGTAATACCACAAATATCCAATGGAATAACATCAATCTCTACCTCATCTATAAAATTTGCAGTGATGGTAAATCTAAGTTTACACCTTCTTGTCACATGCAATTTGGCATTGTCACATATCCATCCTAGAGGGTATGGTTTAGGATGTGGAGTAGTTTCCAATTTTAAGTTCTTGACAGTGTCTTCAAATATTAGGTTTTCTTGAGATCCAGTATAAAAAAGAGTATATATCTTGGTATGCTTTGAAATAACCCTTATGTGGAAAATCTCTATTCTTTCTTTTTCATGTTGAGTTTCATTGAGGCTACTACTACTTGAAGAACTAGTACTTGCAATAGAATCCTTACCTTGAAAACCCATGGCTGTATTTTTTGTTTCATCACCCGAATCAGAACCTGAATCATGTTGTGTAGTTGCAGTAGTCTTTGGTTTTCCTTTGTTGTTTAACTTTTTGGGTCTTTTTTCAAGATGAAGTTTCCAACAATGGTCTTCATCATGGCCATCTTTTGAACAATGTTTACATGTGATTTTTTCTCTCTCTTTCCTGACTAAAGAATTATTTCTTCCATTTCCCTTGAACTTATTATTTCCTTTGTCTCCATGAACAAAAGGTTTCTCGCTGCCCTCTTGAGGTTCATTCCTCCCTCTTGCTTCCAAATGAGTTTCCTGTACACAAACTTCATCTATACTTGTAGGGTTAAACACAAGTATTGTGTGCCTCAAGTAGCTATGCAATCCTCCAATATATTCGAGTAAAGTTTCTTGAGAAGATAAATCTATACCTAAAATCAAATCTTTTCTTCTAAATTCTTGAGTGTAGCTTTGCACACTTTTCCCTTTAGCTTGTCTAAAATTTTGCCAATCCATATTAGCTTTCTTCATGTATGATAATGGATAAAATTGTCTTATAAGTGCAACAATAAAATCATTCCAAGAGGATAAAACTTTACCATGTTTCTTCATGTCCTCTTAAGTTTTGGCTTCCCACAAAATGAGTGTTGCATTTTCCAATCTAAGAGAAGCAAGATGAATCTTAGTTTCATCATCTTTGATTCTTTGTATCCTACATTACACTTCAATCTGACGAATCCAATTATCCAATTTCTCAACATTTACCTCTCCATTATACATAGGAAATTCAAACTTAATATCAAGCTTAAGAAAAGGAGTTTGTAGAGGAATTTTACCATGTTCCTTTGGAGAATTTGGAGGTGGTTGTGAAATTATAGAAGAGGGGGAAGATGGAGGTGAAGGAGGTGGAGTATCACCATTCCCTCCATTTCCTTTTGGAGTTTTATCACCACTATCTTCATTACCCTTTGGAGGATTTGAGCTTTCACCTTGCAACCTTGCATTTCTTTCCTCAAATAAAACTTTCACCATTTTTGTCATATCATAGAAAGATTTTTTGAAAGTTTCATCCTCTGAAGTAATAGTTTCATGACTCTCCTCATGAGCCATACTTGGTGAATATATCCTTGAAGCTTGAGGTGATTGTGTGGTTCTCCTTCTTGAAATTTGAGAACTTGGCTCTACAAGTTGAACTTCTCCTCTTGTGAGCTTCAACCTTGTAATCATAAGAAAACAAACACTTGCAAAACAATCAAACCTTCAAAAACCTATGCTCCGATACCAACTTGATCTGAAAATGAAAAGGCTTGAGTCTCTTTAAAATTGCAAGTGTAAATTGTATGTGCTTGGGTAATAGGATCAAGTTTCAAATACATAAAACTTAATGAGTTTTTAGTTTATCATTAACAACATAAACAAACTTAACAACCATCAAAGTAAACACATTAACACAAAAAAATGATAAAGAAGTTCACCCCTCTCTTCGGCTACATCTCCCGGTCCATCTTCCAATGGATCATTTTTATTAATGCTCAAAGTGTCAAAATTAGTGCTTTGCAATGCTCATAATAAAAAATAGATGGATTCAATGGCTCCAGAACATCCAAAAACCCTTAGTTGGTCTCTTCCTGCACCTGGTTTGGCGAAACACTAAGTTGGAATCACTTCCTGGAAGTTTCTCCCAATTCTTTGTTGTCTCTGCTCCTCCAAAATGCACCTGTGTGAACTGAACTTGGCTTCCGGGTGTTTTTCGTGCCTAAAAATAGAAAAACGCAACAACCCAGGTGTGTGGGAGAAAATGGCATGTCGTTAGTGTGATGGCCCCTTTTCTCGGCAGAGGTCCTGGTCGTATGGCCCATGTGGCCTAACACCGACCCAAAATTACGCACCCGTCGGATTAATCCCCAAACCCCCGAGCGATGGGTTATATGGCGAGGTCATGTGGTAGCATGGGTCCACACCCATCAGTTAACACTAACCCCTCACGCCCCCTGGTTCCATTACAATGTTATATGGTGGGTCAAGACCAAGGGATGGGGCTTAGTCCTGACCCTTTCCACATCCGAATGAAACCTTCTGTAAGTTTAAATATAAGTTAGCACTATAGAGTTTAAGTTACACCGGTAGGCAGAATGGTAGCCCGACCTACGCTAGTACTCTTCTACTTGTCTCGGAGGTCGCGGGTTTGACCCCTGTGGACTCCAACAACTTTTGACAATGGAGGGGGTGCCACGTGGCACCATACTATTCGCCACGTAACCACCACGTGTCATAACCATATTGGTCCATGTACCATGCCAGCATACCTGCCGAGTCACCCTACCATGCGGTTGTCCACATCACCCTGCCACGTGTCATCACATACACCCTGCCACATGCCAATACAACCTACACAGTCAACAATATGAACTGCACAGACTGTACAATCAGCAAAAAATTTGCATGTTTGGCAAAGTGGACAGAACGTGATATCTCTCACATACGACATATGTTTGAACCCATTCAAGTTGTCTTGGGATCGTGAGGACGAGGCCTATGCATGAGTCTGTTTTCAAGCAATTTTGAGCACTTTAATTTTTGAGCATATTTTGATCCCCTGGATCATTTTGGGTACCTAAATAATCTCTTGCTTTAGAAATCAAGTTGCATGTAGATTGGGCCACATGGGTGAGAAGGGCCTATGAACCTTGAAAAATAAAATTGTTGTCAATGGATTGAATGATTGTACTCTTGAATTCGATTTTTGTGAGCATTGCATATATGAAAAACCAAACCATGTTCAGTTTTATTCTAGTTCTCACAAATCTTCTGGGTTGTTGGAATTAATTCACTGTGATGTATTTGGTCCAATTATTGTTCCTTCAATTTCTAAGGCTTCGTATTATGTGTCACTCATTGAACATTATTCTAGAAGGTCATGGATATGTTTTCTTAGAACTAAATTTGAGGTTTTTAGTTGGTTTAGGGAGTTTAAATCTCTCTTAGAAAATCAAACTGGTAAGAAGATTAACATGTTGAGGACTGATAATGGTGGTGAGTTTTGTTCTGTGGAGTTTGATAAGTTTTATAAGGGGAATGACACTGAAAGAGATAAGATAAATCCATATTCCCCTGAGCATAATGGAGTTACAGAATGGATGAACAGAACATTAATGGAGAGAGATAGGATAATGCTTAGTGGAGTTGGCTTAGAGAAGAAGTTCTAGGCATAAGTAGTTGCTACTGCAAATTACTTGATTAATAGGTCTCCCATGTCATCTCTCATGGATAAGACCCCTATGTAGTTTTGGATGGGAAAGAATCCCTCACTTTAACGTCTTCTTGTTTTTAGTTGTGAGGCTCATGTACCTAAGGAGAAGTGGTCGAAGTTGGATAACAAGGATATGAAATGTATCTTCATTAGTTATGGCATTCATGTGAAAGGGTAAAATATTTGGGATCTTGTGGATAGAAAATTTTTGTATAGCGGGATTTTTATTTTTAGAGAAGTTAGACCTTATCCCATAGTGGTGCAACTAGAAGAGGATGAGAAGAATTCAGTGATTCAACTACCACCCAAAACCAACAAATTGAACCAGAAAATGAACAAGAATTTCATGATGGACCTAATGAGGAGGAGGGTTCAAAGAGTTTTAAAGAGGAGGAAGAAACTCCACCTCAAACTTTAAGGAGTTCCACTTGATAAAGAAGGAAACCAAATAGGTATAACTATGTTTTTTTTGGTTTCAAATGTATATTTTCTTTATTTGCTAACATAGATGAGCCTAGAACTATGAAAGAGGCAATGGATATGGAAGATAAGGAGTCCTAGAGATTGGCAATGGATGAAAAAATAATTGCACTTATAAAGAATGATACATGTGACTTGGTATCATTGCTTGATGGATAGAAAACCATTAGATGCAAATGGGTGTTAAAAAATAAGATTAATTTATATGGAATTTTTTAAAATAACAAGGCAATGTTGGTTGCAAAAGAATATTCCCAAGTCAAGAGGGGATATACTTTGGTGATATCTTTTCCCCAGTTTATAAGTTAACATCTATTAGGTTCCTATTATCTATAGCAATATCTTTTGACTTAGAGATAGAAGAGATGGATGTGGAAACAACATTTCTACATGGTGACTTGAAGGAGGATCTATATGACATAGCTAGAACACTACATTGAAAAGGGTAAAAATCCATTGGTTTGCAAATAAAAAAAGTTTGTATATGGTCTCAAACAAACTCCTAGACTGCGGTACCAAAAAATTTGATTCTTGTATGTTGATATTGGGATTTCTGAGATCAAAATCATATTATTGTGTGTATTACAGACAAGATGATGGTCATTTCCTTGTTATCACTCTATATGTAGATGATATGTTATTATTTGGTAATAGTAAGGGTGTGATTCATGATTTGAAACCTTAGCTTTTAGTGCAATTTTATATGAAGGACTTGGGGGCTACAAAATGTATCTTAAGAATGGAGATCATGAAAGATATAGCAAATAGAAATCTTTGGTTGACCCAGAGTAAGTATGTAAACTTTGTGCTACAACATTTTTGCATGACATATTGTAGACTATTGATTGTTCTGATTTCTATGGGAACTAAAATTTCAATTGAGTGGTCCTACAACAACTGTAGATATGGAAGAGGTGGCTTTTGTTCCTTATGCTAGTGTAGTTGGTCGTTTGATGTATAATATGGTTTGTATTAGAGTATACATTTCCCAAGTAGTGGGAATATTGAGTCAATTCATGTCTAATTATGGACGTGAACATTGGGATGCAGTGAAGAGGGCCTTCAGGTATTTGTGAGGTGCTTCTAAATATTACATTTTCTATCATAGTGTTTCAAGGGACCAACACTCAGTGGATAAACAGGGTTAAGTGGATTCTAATTGGTTAGATAATGTAGATAGAAAGATATCTACAAGCGAATATGTGTTTTGATTATTTGGTGGAGTAGTAAGTTGGATGAGCAAGAGACACTTTATGGTCACTTTGTCCACTGCAGAGACCATAGAGTATGTTACAACTACTCATTCCTGTAAGCAAGCAATTTGACTTATGAAACTATGTTCATAAGTAAGGCTAATTTAGAGACCTATTACTTTTCAATGTGATAGTAATAGTTTCATTTGTCTAGCTAAGAAACTGAGCTTTCATGCAAAGACAAAGCATATAGATATCTAATACCATTTCATTAGGGACATCATAGGGGATGGAAAGGTGATACTAGAGAAAGTTGACACTTCGCATAATGATGTAAATGCATTAACTGAACATGTGAGGATAGTTAAATTCAAGTGGTCTTGTCAGTCTATGGGCCTTGTGGCCCTTCTAATCTATTAGCTCAAAGTTTGATGCATTATTCCTTATACTCTTGCGAGATATATGACAAGTGGGAGAATTTTTGGATAGGAGTGTCATACACCTTGCAATCTTGTAGTGAAGCAGGTAATGATTGTTGAGTAGTAGTAGGGAATAAATGTTGAGCAATAGTAGGGAATAAATGCTAAGCATTAGTATGGAATAATTGTTGAGTAGTGGTAGGGAATGCGTGCGTATCACTAGCAGGAAATGAATGTTAAGCAACAATAGTTAGCCAATTAATTACTAGTGGTTTCAAGCGTGTAGAAATGGAAAAACATAAATGGTTTATGGTTTTGTTATGCCTATTTATTGAGTGGTAGGGTTGGAAAAATTGACTTTTAGATTATTGTTATGCTTCTAAAATTTCTCTAGAATCCTTATGCTATTGTTGAACACTCTTATTTAGAGCACGAAGACTCTATAATGTATTGTAACCATATAGTTGTTGAATAATCTATTAAGTGTGTTTTAGAGTGTGGATTTTTTCTCCCGAAAGAGTATTCCCCAAGAAATCATTGTCTAATGGTTATACATTTCTGTGTTATTTATTATTCCAACCATGTTTGTTTAATTTCTACCCATTTTTCTCTAATTAATTAGTGTAAGAAACTTATTCCACAAATCTACTTCATTTTCCTTTTATTGTTTTTTTCAATTATTAATTATAATCAATCTAATAAAATTATACAAATATATTTTAAAATATTAAGTTCATAAAAAAAATTGGAATTTGGAATTATTGTTATTTTTAATGGTACGCATTGTTCATTTACATCAAAATCCCATAAAGGGTGACTTTAATGATCTCATATACAACGCTTTTTTGTTATTTTTATTTTTAATTTGTGGAATTGTTCGAAAGAAAGGTTGCATAAGAGATTATAGGACTTGTTTTTTTCCTCTACAAATTCCTAAAACGATGATTGAAAAGTTGTAAGTTTAGATCATCTCATTTTATCTCAAATCTAGAAAGGAGATGATTTACTTTTGGAAATGGAGTCTTCAGATTGGATCAATCACAAGTTGGTAACTCATCCCTTGCTATTATATTTGTTGCATGGGATCAAGGTAACAATGGTGCACTTGGCTAACGTTGAGGGTGGGCGTGAAGCACTAGGGCTCTCCTAATTTTTTTGATCATAAAGAATGGCCCTTTTAATGCAATCAAAATGATCTATCATTGTGGAACTTTTGTGAATCCTCAAATACATTTAGATTGATTCACCACTCCGTGATATTAGTAATTTAGTTTTTGGTTTTATGAAGTTATGCTTCATCCACACTCACAATGTTGACAATATCATTACTATTGTGGAACTTTTATGAATCCTCAAATACATTTATACTTCACCATTCCATGATATTAGTAATTTAGTTTTTGGTTTTACGAAGTTATGTTTCATCCACACTCACAGTGTTGATAATATCATTACTGATGCTCTTGTTTATGTTATGAATGAGTTAATTTTGACTTGGGTAAGCATGAAAATTGGAATAGATATCAATATATGAATTTTAGTTTTTTTTTCGTGACCTAAGTGAATTAATTATATAACAAGATCAATATGTAATTCATAGCAATTAGAGTAATGTTGCTTCAATCCAAATATGGGAACAATTTCATTAAAACATATGGTGTTAACTTTGGGGATTGTGTTTTTGAGTGGTAAAGTGTCAATTGTTTACCCATGTTTTGAAGTTACAATACCTAGCATACCTTGGGGGTCGAAAGGATATCTCCTTTGGTCATATTGAGTATCAACACAAACGTTGGGGGAATGTTTTCTTTGTCAATTAGTCTGTTCCATGGGCACTTGTAGTATTATGATTCTCTAGGTGGTTTTGTATCTCTATTTTGAAATCGATTATGAAATAATTTTGATAACAAGAATTTTGATTTGTTCTACCAAAAAAGTTTACAGTTTGAATTTCTATAACCTTATACATTCCACTAAATTACACTATTTTATATAAGAGTAGTAGTTTTGGCTAAACCCCTTATTGTGTATTGAAATAAACATTAAAATCCATGAAGGATTTTTAAATTTTTAAGACCCTCACAAGAAGTCGAAAAATAACCACTATATCTCTGTGAAAAGTAAACATTACACTCCATGAAGGCTTTTTACATTTTTAAGACCCTCACAAGAAGTTGAAAAATAACCACTATATCTCTGTGAAAAGTAATCATTATATCTTTGTAATTGTACTAATTTAATTCTTGGAGATAATATCAATTTTGACTCTCCATTTACCAAAAATAAATAAGTTTATAATATCCCCTATGAACAACTCTATGCCTATAAAATTTACTTGAAAAGTAACCTTATATCCCTTATATCTATTTGTGATCGTACTAATTTAATTCTCTTAGATAATGTCATTTTTGACCCTTCGTTTACCAAAAATAAATAACTCTGTATTATCCCCTATGAACAACCCTTTGCCTGTAAAATTTGGTTGGTATAAAGTTTTTTTTTTTTTAATTATACTATGAATGATTAGGAAATATATGAAAGGTTGATTTCATCATTTCATTGCCCAAAGGTTCATAATACAATGAAAGGTGGATTTAAATAGATACTCGCTTCATTTTTTTAATTAAATAATAATTATATTGTTATTATAGTCCTCATTTATCCACCTACTGTTAGCTTTTTAGCTCAGGAGGTACTCCGCATGTTTTGTCTTGTATGTGGATGTTACCTCATATGTACACTACCAGGCACTTAACTTTGTAATAGTTTTTATAAAGTTGTTTTAAGTGGTTCTTTTATTAAAGTGACTTTTTTAATAAAGTGTACCTTCTAATTTTAAAGTGACTTTATTTTCATAAAGCACTTATGTAATAAAGTGAAATCACTTTAATATTTCAAGTGATTCATTTTGGAGGGAATGGATCATTACCCTTGATGTTGAAAAATAAAAGATCTAATCTTGGCCTTTGGATTTAGGGTTGGGGAAAGTGAAAAGACACTTTGGGGGGAAAATGTCATTTTCAGATTATAAAAGAATGTATTGGGTAGTGTGCAAGACATGTTGAAAAGACATTGGGAGGAGATTGAGAGAGATTTTCTGAGTATGCTTGAGAAGGGAAAGTGAGCAACAAGATGGCACATTTTCCAAGGAAGGAGGGCACAAATCCCAAGAAAACTTTTCTGTGAGCTTTTGGCCGAATTATTTTTCTGTTGTGGGAGGCCGTACTGTACGGATCCGTACAGTCCATACAATTCCACATAGTCCGTATAGTCGTACAGATTTGGCACAGAAATTGAGGTAGATTTGGGCATGGTTTTCGAGGTGTGTTGTTGGGGAAAAACACCTACGGACTAGCAAATAGAGTTCATACTTTGCATGCAGATATGACCAAATAGAAATTACTTTCTACCTTCATCCCTAGACTTAAATCCCCTTTTCTTAGTAAACGCATGGAAATATCAACCTACCTCGTTATCGACATTTGATGTCGATCCTCCGTTGTGCTTGATTACTTGTTCGCAATGCTCTTTCCAAAGTTGACCTGCATTAGACGAGCAACAACTATGCATGCATGCTACTAATATACTAACGGGTTAGAAATCAAACATAAACTAATCAAATCATAAACAGTTCATGAATTTGGACGGGAAAAACATTCTCTTTATTACTTAAAATGAGTCAACTTACAAAAGTTGAGATCGACCACCGCTCCTTGAACCTGATCCTGGGCTCCTCTTCTTTAGTCCTTCAATTGCTTTGCTTTAAATCTCCTTTGGCATTAGGAAAGGCTAAAGGGTTGGGACAATGGAATACGTAAATGGGTAGAGTTTCTTTGCTATATTTTTTCCTTCTCCAAATGGTACCCCTACCCCTTCTTTTATAGGCTAGAAGGAGCTAGGTATTTGGACAAACCCTCGGCCATGCATGGCCAAGAGTTTCAGTTAACTCACCCATAGATTTTTGTTCTATTGGCAACTTTCCTTTTTTCATGCTTTTTTCGGTCCACACAGGCTGTTTTGGGTCAGCCAGCGTGTACACGTGTGCAGTAGTGAGTTAGGGCACATGGGCCTTTACACAAGAGGATTTTCAAGGAGTTGTTCAGCAGTGGTTTTGGCAAAGAAAGGATACGAGTTGGCCTGATGCCAGGTAAGCATGTGTGGTGCAATTTAGGGTTATAACAGATGCCCCCTAATGTGTGAGGTCAGAAGAGCATCTGGTGGCCGAAATACATTACCAATCTTTACTGATGTGCCGAACGATTGAGCCCAAGGATCAGGAACCGGGAGGTGCCGTCTACAAAATAACAAATGTCTCACCGAGGCGGGCATACCCATGCTCGGGATAAAAATAGAACCATGGCTACCAATCAAATACACTGTAGATCCATGTCAAATAACTATAAAGAGTAGCCGCGAACAATACACATCGGAGCTACATCTTGAAATCAGAAAGATATACATATAGAGTATCCATCTTCTAGAAGTTGATTCGGCCTGATGGATGGAGATGAGATCTTTAGAGCTCGAGAAACAACTTCAAAATCTTCCAAAAATCGGGTAGGAGTGTAATATGAGTGTACGAATGCACTACCCAGAGGTCTTCGACGACTCGTCGGTCATGGACTTGATAATCTTGATGATCGGACTGAAGGCTTCAGTGATTTCGAACAAGGACTTGATTGGACGTTCAGGATGGCCGAGTATGCGGACAAGAGACATATTGCAGAGGGGCTGACTCGGGCTTAGTGACAAACTTCCCTTGGACAATAGCACGACAAGTGATGAGACTCAAGCAACATATATGTTAATCATAAGTCTACGAAGCAGGAGGCAATGCAAACTCTCCATATGTTTGGAAGAATAACCAAATGGTGGAGGACACAACTCTATATAGTGAGAAAAGATTCCTAAGGTCGTACTACATCCCATAGTCTGATGAACAAACAGACAGATGTGCTTTATCCAAGGGCGACTCATTATGCTACCAATAAAGAAAATACTTTTCCCTTCCTCTTTTTGGGGTATATTTGATTTTTTTGTTCTTTTCGATAATGTTGGAAAAAGAATAAAGGAATATTACATTACAATGGAGGAACGAGTATTGCGAACATACAAGCTCAAGGCACAAGGACAAGACTGATGTTCTAGTGAAATGATACTCGGGAAAAATCCTCCAACGGCCAAAGGTGTTAAAACGCAGAAGCAAACTGTCACAAGGCTGGTGGATAAGGTATGCAAATGCGGTTGATAAAACACACAATGGTAACGTTCTTCGATGTAAGTTTAACGAGCCCAAAGAAGGTAAGATCGGTGATTTTTCATATTTATAGAGTCTGAAAAAACATAAAAGGAGACTTCATTGGGGTACCTTTTTCAAAGATAGTCTAGTTGGTTTGAAAAAGGGGTAAACTAGCACCGATTAGACGTCGATTCAAAACCATTTTAATGAGTGTGACAAGGACAAGATCACTCGGCCATTTTTTCACTTTTAAGGAGTCTGAAAAAAGCTTAACTATGGACTCCGTCAGGAATATTCTTTTGGACCAATTTAACGAGTGTGAAAGAATAAGGTCACTTGGCGATCTTTTCAATTTTAGGGAGTCTGAAAAGAGCTTAACTATGGACTCCGTGGGGGTTTCTTTTTCGTAAGTTTAGTCCCTCAGGCCCGAAAAAGGGATAAAATTATACCTGAGAGTACTCTTCTAAAGAACAGAAGTTCTATAGAGTATACCTTTGTTTGTATAGTTGACCGTCCGGACCGAAAAAGGGGTAAACTATCGCCGGACAAAGGTGACTTCAAATTTCAGTTTAACGAGCGTGAAAGGCCACAAGATCGCTCGACAATATTTTCATGTTTAGAGGGTCTGAAAAGGGCTTAAAAGGAGACCCGTTATTTTTTGGGAGTCCTGAGGGTGATACAAAGAGCGAAGAAGAATCATGCAAATGAGGCTCAAACTCATATTCAGGAAAGACTATACGGAATACCTAGCCTACAATTTTTTAGAGACGGCATGGACACCATAATGCAACCAGGACCTACCTAGGGCATCCATGTTCTGGTAAGCTCTACCGCCAAGTTGCGACACTTCTAAAGAAGATATGATGGTTCCGTGTCATAACCTGATGGGATCGATCCTATAGCAGAGAAAAAAGACAACGAGACGCAAAAGTCGGGGTAGTAACCTAACCTATATGCACAAGTTGATTCTTGGAAAAAATTTCATGGACCATCAAAATGTTATCAAAACTCAAAAAAATCGTCCCAATACTCGATCAAATCCCTCCCATATAACTCCTGAATCACTCTAAATGGTTTTTGGTATAAAGAAACTGATAAGGGAGGCCAAAAAAGTGAAAAAAAGAGGCCAAAAAGTCTATAAATAGAAGTTGGCAGCTCATTATCACCATTGTTG
>ML778996.1:2129682-2153727 GCA_009831015.1 Picea engelmannii
ATTTATATTGATGGTAATGAAAAAGATACTTTTCCCGTCCCGAAACACATGAATCTCATTTTCACTATCTGATTTATGTTTTATTTCTAACCCCCTAGTAGGTCAGTAGCATGCATATGTGGTCTTGTCTTGTTTATAGGAAATCTTTGTGGAAGGAGCAGCAGTAGCAAGGAGACAACAACTCAACGGAGGATCTACTTCAACCTTCGGAAAACAAGGTTAGTTCATTCTTCCTGTGCTTGTCTGAGAAAAGGGGTTGAGATTTTGGGTAGGAGGTTAAAGGTTAAATCTGAAGGGTCATGATCTGCATATAGGCTTAGAACCCTAGCTTATTAGTCCGTAGGGTAAAATACCCAACAACAGGTACACGCGGGTTGTCTCTGGATAGGCCGCGTGTACACTCAGGCAGAGTAAAGTCTGCCCGCGTGTACACGCGACTGTGGCCTCTATAGCTCACGTGGACCCACCTTTTGTAGCAAAAAGAGAACTAAAGGGCAAGTACTAACCCTCCTTTACTTTGTTGTGCTGGCAGGATGTATGTCCAGTGGAGGGAAAGGGAGCATGAAGCAATCAGTGAGTTGGTTGCGGGAGATCCGAATGTCGTGGCCATTTTGATGTAATGTGGTTTACTGAAGTTCTTCCTGTGTCCATTTATGCGAGCACAACCAAGGCTACTGAATGCCTTGATTGACTACTGGCACCCTGATGCAGAGGCCTTCATGCTAGAGGGAAATCACTGGTGCCCATCACCGAGGATATCTATTTTTTGACTGGCCTCTCAAGGAGAGGGGAACCAGTCAACTTCAGGACGTTTCCTACGGGACCGAATAAGATATCGGAACTGATTGCCGAGCACTGTGAGGCTGGGACTGACCGTGTGGGCTCCCAGGTACCCATCAGTAAGATCACTAACCTATCGCTGCAGGCGATATTATTACTGATTGGGCGGATTACCGGTTCAACAGCCTTGCATCAGGCGTCTCGAGCACAGATGAACTGTGTTATCTAGTGCTTGAATGCACAGATTTTTGACTGGAGTACCACACTATTGGAGTGTATGAAGAGGCAATTGACAGATTTCCGACAGCGGACATAGAGGAATTTCGGGTTCGGGACGATTTTGTGTTCATTCTTCTTTGAGAGAGTTCCGAGCTTTAGTCCTCGGGTAGTAGTACGAGGACACCATGCCTCTTTTCCTGCAGTGTGTAGATGGGCAGTATTATTGCCGCGACAGGGTGGTGGAAGGACCATTGAGTCCTTCAATGATGACTTCTTTGTGTGGCTGTCACGACAGATCCCTGTGATTGAGGATTACCCATATGCAGGGATAGATTTTTCTAGAGATCCTGAGATACCTGTGCCTCCTGGTGAGGAGAGAGGGGAGATGGGTAAGTCTCCACCTTTGTAGGATTTTTGTTTGCATATGTAATTTTTATGTCATTTTTGTTATATATATCATTTTTTTGTATGCCAGAGTATTTGACGGGTATACGTTTGTTGCATGCAGATGTGAGACCCGTGCGACCTACCGATTATGAACGTAACAGGCGTCTTCCTTGGCCAGAAGCCGCAGTTTCCACCGCCGGGGGAGCAGTAGTAGCAGGGAACCTCCCAGCCATGGAGGCTGAGAGGGTTCTTAGACAAGTTGAGAAGAACTTCACTGCACTCACTCACACAATCCCGATGGCAGAGATAGAGGACCTGCCGCCATCCATGCAACCTCATGTAGTAGCGGCACCTCGGACGTGGGTCTGATTGTTTAGGTGTTTAGCCCATGCTGTGGACTATTATAACAGGGCCCATAGGCCCTAAACCTATTTAGATTTTTTACGTGCCACAAGCACTTACTTGTATATAATTTTTGAGGGCATAAGCCCTGTGACTCGTTATTAGTCCCATTTTTTAGGCGCTTGCATCCATCTATGTACTCTAGTTGTTTTATGATGTTATATATGGTTTTTTTATCTTTTGTGTCTTATGGATCACATGTACAAAAATGTATTTACATGCTTATGTCAATGTTCTTTCATATGTGTGCAAGATGCCAATCTAAAATTTGATTAGCTAGAGTATCTGTAATTTGGTTTAATCTCCTAGGAACATGAAAATATGTAATATAATCAAAGTTTTGTTCTAAGAGATGTACCCTAAGGAATCGTTGGTGTAAAGTTGGATCATGCACCCGGTATACTCTGTTTAGCTGTGACACAACCAGTTGAGCATCGAGATAGACCCGGAGATGAGAGATACCCAATGACAAGGCGTCACGAAGCAACTCAATAACTGCACTATACTCGATGACATTATTTGTGGTGTCACCTAAGCATATACCTCTAGAAGATAACAACTGGCCCTGGGGTGTAAAGATTACCCAAGCTGCGGAGGAAAGCCTCCAAGTGTGCCGACTAGCACCGTCTGCATACCCAATGAACACCTTAGAATCACTTGACATCTGCCATATTGACGAAAGATAACATCAATGACACGTCCATAACACTTAAAAGAAACTAAAAAGTAATAGTACAAAGACTATACATATGTTACAAAAAGTTACCCACAGTGACCTGCCTATGAGTAATACTTCTTGAGGTAGAGCCCATTTCTAGGCTATGCCAAAGCATTCCCTTCAAAATCAACCAGACGATAAGCCCCCTTTTTTAATACCTCTTTTATGATGAAAGGTCCGAACCACATGGGTTTGAACTTTCCTGCCCCCAGGGGGTCCTTATCTTGGTCATAGACCAAGACAAGGTCGCCTTCAGAGAATATATGAGGATGAACAGACCTATCATATTGACACTTGAGCTTATGTTTTTGAGCCTCATTGGCCAGGGCCGCATCATGACGCTGCTCATTGAGCTTCTCAAGGTGTACTAACCATTCTTCAAGTGGAGAAGTGTCTAGCAATAATTGTACTGCCAATTTTAGAGATGGGATCTGACATTCGATGGGAAAGACTGCCTCCAACCCGTAAACAAGTTGAAAAGGTGAGAAACCGGTTGCAGTCTTTACAGATGTTTGGTAAGCCCATAAATCCGAGTATAACATTAAATGCCAATTTGACTTGGCTGAGTTGATAGTTCGTTGTAGAATAATCTTAAGAGTTTTGTTTACAGCTTCCACCTGCCCATTGGCTTGGGTGTAGTAGGGTGATGAATGCTCCTGTTGTATCCCAAGCTTTGATGTTAATTCAGTCATCATTTGGTTCTGAAAGTGAATTCCATGGTCAGTGACAATCTCTCTCAGGATGCCGAACCTTGCTATGATATGATTGAATAAGAAGAGAGATGCACTCTCTCCATCATATTTAAACGTTGGCATAGATTTGACCCACTTAGTGAAGTAGTCGGCAGCTACGATGATATAGCGGTGCCCCCTTGCTGACGGGGGGTTGCAAGTAGTGTAATCAATCCCCCACTTGGTGAATGGACCAACTGTGATGACAGGAAACATAGGAGCGGGATGTGCCCTCATCTTCTGAGAGAAGATTTGGCACGGATGACACTTCTTGACCGATTCAATACAATCTTTGATAAGTGTCGGCTAGAAGTAACCTACTCATAGAATCTTTTGGGCTATTGTCAACCTAGACAAATGACCGCCACAAGCTCCGTTATGGCAATTGTTGAGCATGATGATTGCCTCCTCATGTGTGAGACATCGACGTAAGATGCAGTCTACACCTCTCTGATACAACGTATCATCGAGTATGAAATAATTCTTAGCCTGATCGCATATACGCCGACGCTCGTCACGAGAAGCAGAAGTGGGGCACTTCAAAGTCTGGAGATAGATAAGTATATCTCCGTACCAGGGATATGAAGATGTGATCAAAAACATATCTCTCTGGATAGGCGATTCTTTAGGCACAACGTCACCTGACTCAACCGGAAGTTCCGAAATAAGTTCTGCAAAGACCAAAGACTTTTTGGACTTCGTTGAAATGAAGTCTAAGTCAAACTCTTGGAGGATGACTATCCATCTACTGATTTTTCCGCCTATAACTCGTCGGGCCAACATATACTGAAATGGATTCACGACAGCAATGACGGTGGTCTTGCGAAACATAACATAATGCCGGAACCGTTGGACAGCATGAACTGCTGCCAACATAAGTTTTTTGATATGAGAATAATTGAATTCCAGTCCTATGAGGCCTCGGCTCAGGTAATAGATCACGTATTCTGAGAACAAATCATCTTCCTGAACTAAAACCATGCTGATGGTGGACTCTGGGGCAGCCAGATATAATAAGAAATATTTGTTATAGTTAGGTGTCCGTAGCAGAGGTGCAGTTGTGAGGGCGTGTTTTAATGTGTCGAAAGAGCATTGAGCGACTTTGTCCTAGAAAAAAGGAACATATTTCTTCAGTAAACGCATAAATCCCTTGGTGATTTCGGCATAGTTGGCGATGAAGCGTCATAAAAATTTTGCCTTGCCTTGTAGACTCTGAAGTTGTAGGATTTTGCGTGGGGGGGGAAACTAGATTATTGCCTCCACCTTGAGAGGATCGACCATGATCCCTGTTGTTGATACGATGAAACCTAACAAACGTCCTAATGTTACGCAGAAGCTGCACTTGTTTGGATTCAAACGAATCCTAAAGTAGCGACAACATTCGAAGATTAGTCTAATGTGTGTGGGATGATCCGTTCTCTTACAAGATCGGGATGCTAAATCATCTAGATAGGACTCGACTATATGTTTAAGATCATGAAAATAAAAAGACATGGCCCGCTGGAATGTGGCTCCAACATTTTTAAGACCAGAAGGCATCTTACGATACGCAAAAGTACCGCAAGGACAGATAAATGTCGTTTTGTGTTGATCTTTGGGTTTGATTTGGATTTGATTATACCTCGAAAAACCGTCCATGAAAGAAAAGGCTTCGCAACCAGCACATTCATCAATGATATGATCGATGAATGGTGTTGGAAAATTATCTTTGGGACATGCCTTGTTCAAATCACGGAAGTCGGTACATACACAAATCGTGCCTTGTTTTTTATTGACTAGCACAGGATTTGACACCCATTGAGTCAAATGGATAGGATAGATAAAACCTGCCTTTAGCAATTTCTCAAATTCAATATTGATGGCTGTTGCTTTCTTAGGATTAACTGGATGAAGTTTCTGTCAAACAGGCTTGGCATCAGGATACGTTGTGATTTCAAGTTCAACTATTTTTGGATCGATACCTGACATTTCCTCATAAGACCAGGCAAAAACGTCGTGGAATTATTTGAAAAGATCCATGTAGATTTGAATCTCTTCGGGGGAGCAGTCTTCTCCGACAAAGACGTTCTCCACGACGCCAGGGTTTTGGGAGATGTTGATTGGTATAGTTTCAGCGATAGTTTGCATATTGCCCTCAGCATAAATTTCGTGTGTAGCTAAGAGATTAATAGGACATGGTTGATCTCTCTTCATGGTCATGGTGAATTCTCCAGCTTCGATTCGACTTAACTCTGGGAGGAAATATGATCTGTGAAGAAGATATTCCCAAGGTTTTTCCAGACTAGTCATTGCTTCGATTAGTGCTTCATCAGAAGGCAAGACTAAGTCTAACGAATCAATGTCAGCGAGAGAACCCTGAGCCCATATAGGCTCTAGGAGTGGATCTAACTCTTGTGCAGAAGTCAGATCAGGGTTAGCTGAAGCTTACTGGACTAGAGACTACGCTACTTCAGCGACAAATAAGGGCATGGACATGCCTGGGTGCCCTGTCTCATCCATCATGGCCGATGGGGAAGGAAGAATACATGGATCCTCGAAGTAAGTCGTGCGGAATGACGAAACTTGAAAAATCTCAACCTTATGGTGATTAGATATAAATTTGATATCGCTTTGAGGAGGTCAGTAATCGAAGGTACCCATCAAGGATGGGCACAAACCAACTCCTACGTTGACGACACCTGGTTGAGGATTATCAATCATCGGGACCATGGATGCCCCCAAAGCTGGGTCAGGTCTGGAGAAAGACAATTGATCGATGGTCACTATCCGGTCCTCGTGTGGAAACAACAAGACCCGAAAAACTGTAGCAACCATAGTTTGCATATAATAAGTCCAACTCCATCCTAACAAGAGGTTATAGTCGAGGGGAGCGTCGACTACCTCTACTTTAACACACACGGTCTTCCCTCCTAAATGCACGGGGAAAGAAGGAACGATGCCATGTGGTTGGAAAGAACGACCGTCAAAAGCAGTGAGGAGAGTAGGTGATGGAGACAAAATGGGCTGGTCGATGGCCTTCCAACATGCCACTGACATAATGCATGTCGAGGCACCCTCGTCGACCACTGTGCGGAAGATATTCCGTGTAAAAGTTTTCGTGGGGTAAGCCACAACTATCTGAAATGCGACGTGGTAAGGTAGACGAGGTTTTAAGTCGGTTGTATATAACATGATGGTACCCGGATTACAAGTCTCAGTAGAGCCCAAAGCAGTTAACAAGGCTTTCCTCTGAGAAGGGTAGCTTTGGAGGACCTCCAAAGCAGACATCGCACAAGGGGTTTGTGATAAATCTTCCACCGCAGAGTAGTTCTAGGCGGCCCTTGTGTTGAGGTTGTGAGAATATTTTTTAAATGCACCTTTTGGAATGCGTGTCATTGTTTCTCCCAACGTCTTCTCAATCTGTAGAGGAAGAGATGGGATATCAGCTTCTTTACCCTTCTCAGAAGTGCTTGGTTTACTATAATCGTGCACTCTAGTCGATATGAAAGAATCACCCCTAACCATGTATACGTTCACGGATGAGGGATTGTTCGGAGGCGAGCAGGTTTCTTGGCTGCCCCCTTCCGTGCTTCCAGAGGCTTGAGTTAGATTTTTCCCATGTTGAAAGGGATTAGTCAACACTGCTTGTTGTTGCTGTGTGACAAACTTTTGGGCCTCTGCAAGTCGAGGACATAGATGGGTCGGGTGGTCTTCCGCGCACAAGTTGCATGGATACCTCGCCTTCCGTTTTTCAGTGTTGTCCCCGCCAACATTATCGTTGGGTTTTTTATCCCCCTTACCCTTCTTTTGTTGTTTTTTCTTCCCGTCAGGCTGTTGGGTGGCCTTTGGGTTAGTCGACTGCACTGTGTGTACTTCCGACGTTTGGGTAGGGGGAACAGCCAAAGCAGTAGTTTGGTTGGCCGCTGTGTGTTGTATGGATAACTGTTGCAACTGCTTTGTCAATTTCTCAGCGGGCTTGGTTTGTGCTGAACCGACAATACCATCGACATGTGGTCCAACTCTCTGACTAGTTTTATCCAGTATTGAACATGGCGCATCTGACAAGATATTGTATAATAAACTAGACAGAGAATATATGAGCTCAAACTGTTGAGCCCTCATGATGGCATATTATTCGGAGAAAACTACGGATGTCGCGACGTCTTTGGATAATTGTGGGACCAAAGACTTAAGGAACCACTCAAGCAGGAATGCTAGTGGGACTGGTACCTTGATTAAACTCTTCCGATGTCTCCATTCTCGGATGTGATCAGAGATATGGTCCGCTATTGTCTGTTCAAAATTGGCAAGAAGCTCTGTGCCAGCGTCGTATCTCACAGGTAACTAGAAATGGTTAAGGAAATCCATCACCAGTTTGCCAAAAGAAGAGTATCTTGAGCGATCGAGCTCGATGTACCATTTTGCGACACTCCCAATGAGAGTACATTGAAACAATCGCAACTGTATGGAGTCATCTTTCAATGAGTTAGATGAGCACCAAAGATGGAAGGTAGTCACATGATCGCCTGGATCTTCGTTAGGCTTGGATTTGAACTTTGGAATGTCCGAAGGCAACTTTGTCGGCATAGGAGGCCAATGCGGATCGTGAAAAATGGGGTCATTCAACAACCTTGTCAAATCTGGCAAGTGTAAAGTTGCCATGAATGGTAATTTGGGTTGTTGCTGATAACCTAGGGAAAAGGGTCCTGGGTTTGACTGGCACCAGGTTGCCAGGAAAAGTTTGGCTGCTGACCCGGATTCTGGTAGAAACCATGGCCTTGGCCAACATAAGGATTTTGCATATGTGGAGACATCATCGGCTGATTTCCTAAATAGGACATAGATGGCTGGGCATGCATTGTATTCGAAGGACTTTGGAAAGGATTACCCCATGCCAGTCCCGTGGGGATAGGCATAGAAGTTTGTCCGGGGTTCCATTGATTGTGGAAAGAATTACCACAAATTGGCATTCCGGAGGAAGGAATGGATCCTTGCCCTGAATTCCAAGGTCCTGATATGTTTGCCCCCTGTGCAGGAATAGTACCCTGAATAGGAGTAGATTGTCCAAAAATGGGGTTGCCCCCAGTCGGGAAAGCGGCTGACGAGAATGTGTTGTTACCAAACGTTTTGTTCCAAGAAAACATTGTCAAACCTACCAGCATACTATGCGAAGGTGGTCCTTGACTCCCCGCTCCAAATAAACTATTGCGTGTAGGTTGCTCGACGAATTGCTGATGCGAGCCACCGATTGAAGGGGACGAAGGAGGGATATGACCTCCTCTGTAAGGAAAAGAGTTAAAAGGGACAGGAGTGCCCCCCAAGTGACCTTGCAGAGGAGAGCTAGAGCTCCCTGCCCCCAGACTCAAAGTCTGTAAAGTGGAGTAGGAAAGTGCAGGACTTGTACCCAAACTAGGCATCCCGTATGAGAACGGAGGGCCTGTCGCACTAGGTGTAAAAGAGGTTGTGGCCACCGCCAAAGACGGATTCGGACTACTGTGCGAAATAGTTGCGGCCAAGACAATGGTGGATTGGACCGACGCCGATGGGTTAGGAGGTGTAAGCTCTCCTGTGGTGACAACCGTGGTGGGAATGAGATAATTCCCAGAAGGAGTAACAACATTTGTTTCCATTGCTGTGTGCGACACTGTCTGGTGCTCGTGAAAAATTGGTATAATAAAAGGTGCCAAGAAATCAGTGGTTGGGGTTTCAACCGAGCCAAGAGCGGTTGCTTCAAGGTCCAAAACGGTCGATTCCTTCGGGGGTTGTTCGGGCACAATAGGTTGTAACCCGGACGCTTCAAAAGACCTTTGTTCGTCTAGCTTCCGCCTTAATGGTCGTGGGGGTGGCTCCAGTGTAACCGGCGACAGGCCAAGAAGCCTTCATGACCAACGGAGCTCGGGATCCTCCACTGTGTGAGAAGATCCAAGACACTCTAAGGTAGTCTAAATTCTCAAAAGTAACACACACTAAGAAAAAAGTCCCTAGAAGATAAGACACGCAAACACTAAATTAATTGGAAGAACAGTTACAATAGCCAACACTAGAGCAACTTACCGGTGCAAGTGAAACTCGAACACGGAAGCACCCTCTGGGTATACTCTGCAAAGCGTGGCCCGATGTCTGTCCTAGGTATCGCGGTATACCCTCGCAGTCACCTGTGTATGTCCCTAACAAAGATTGGCAACTAGGTTTCCAGCACGCGAACAGTCACCAGGTGGGTACAGTCGAAAGTCGGGTAGACCACAATGAACAGGGTATCGAGCCTGAAACCTGTCAAGGGTATCGAGAGAAAATGGTCCGAAAGAAAACTGAGGACCTCTAACGGATTTGATACCCATAAAGCCCTGTGGCAAATGCAAACGACGAAATCCCAAAACAAGCCCTCTATATGTGTTCTCCACTATGATTGGTCTGGCTTTGGAGGGGTTATCTCCGCTACCTTTCCGCACGTGACCTCATGTTTATCCCCTGTGTTAGAGGGGGGTCCTGGATAACTTCCACGAAACTGGACTTAGACACTCCCTATCTCAGACTCTAATGTTTGATTTTAAATGGCCTTGAAGAGTTTCCTCTCCAACCTAATCCAAGGCCCTAGTCATGAACTAGTTTGTGAATCCTACAAACATAAAAGTCTGGTACATTTTAAATTTAGCGTTACTTTTATGGATTTTTCTTACGTCAAGGGGTATGAGGGTGAAACTGATGATGTGTAACAGACGAAAGAAAAAAATGAAAAAAATCTAGAAACAAAACTTTTACTGAATGCAAAATTTCAACAACTTTTCAAAAAGAAAGATTTTTTAACTTTTCTAAGATTTTGGACAGCAAACTTAAAGGAATTTCACTCGACTACGAGCTACTTATGATCTAAGTGAACTGAAAAAACTTACGAAATAAAAAACTTTTCCCTAGCTAATGATGCAGAAACACACTCTTCAACCAAAGAAGAAAATGAAAAGAGATTTTTTATTTATTTAATTGCTAGTAAAGCAAGAAAGGGAAAATACCGACAAGCAAAAAACCAAGAAAAACAATTATGTCTTAAAGAACAGATCGAAAAGAATCAAATTAAAGAATCACACAATAGCAATTGTAAAAACAATGACTCTCACACTTGTCTAAAAACTGTAAAAAAAAAAAAAAAAAAATTCTGACAACGTTTTAAATGAGAAAAAACAAGCTAAGGGTAAGAATAATCCTAAGCTACTGACTGTTTAAACATAGATTCAAACACCTGAGAAGAATACTTCTTATCAAAGGAGGGGATGACTGCCCCACCCTGAACAAAAAGTAGCCTGTATAAGCACGCCACTGTTACTCAAACAACATGCGTGCGAATGCGCGTTGAACAGAGACAGAGGGCATGTACACGCGGGCTGACCTTGTATAGGTCGTGTGTATATCTAAAATCTAAGAAAAAAAAAATGAAAATAGACAGACCAAACCAGAAAGAGACCTCAGGTATTGATAACCAGGATCCCTTGAAGGCTTGGATACTCTTTCTAACAGAAAAACAAATAATGCAAGGAAAAAATAATAAGGAAAAAACAATCTGAGATAGGACTGTTAGCAAACAAGACTCAGACAAAATTCCAGGAAACCCCCTGAGAATATGTGATTCTTACAGGGAAGAGGAGGACTTCCTCTGAGGTTCTCTGAACTCCTACACGCTACTGCTACCTCTACAGCTAGCGTTCACATGCGGGTTGTAAGAGGATAGGGTGCAAGTACACGTGTGCATGCCTTGTGCAGGATGCATGTACCTCTGTGGGTCCCGAAAAACACAGTCAAGAAAAAGTTAGTGAAAGATGGTATGGAAAACCAGACTCCTTGCTATCTCAGACTTTACAGAAATGAAAAGAAAAGACAGGCAAGAAAAAATAGTCTTTAAACTACCCAAAAACGAAAAAGAAAATTCCAAGAACCCTAGAGAGTCTCCCCAGTACGGTCGCCAATTCTCTTGTTGGGGAAAAACACCCTACAGACTAGAAAATAGAGTTCAGACTTTGCATGCAGATATGACCAAATAGAAATTACTTTCTACCTTCATCCCTTGACTTAAATCCCCTTTTCTTAGTAAACGCATAGAAAGATCAACCTACCTCGTTACCGGCATTTGATGTCGATCCTCCGTTGTGCTTGATTACTTGTTCACAATGCTCCTTCCAAAGATGACCTGCATTCAAGATGAGCAACAACTATGCATGCATGCTACTAATATACTAACGGGTTAGAAATCAAACATAAACTAATCAAATCATAAATAGTTCATGAATTGGGATGGGAAAAACATTCTCTTTATTACTTAAAATGAGTCAACTTACAAAAGTTGAGACCGGCCACTGCTCCTTGAACCTGATCCCGGGCTCCACTTCTTTTGTCCTTCAATTGCTTTTCTTTAAATCTCCTTTGGCATTAGGAAAGGCTAAAGGGTTAGGACAATGGAATACATAAATGGGCAGAGTTTCTTTGCTATATTTTTTCCTTCTCCAAATGGTACCCCTACCCCTTCTTTTATAGGCTAGAAGGAGCTAGGTATTTGGACGAACCCTTGGCCATGCATGGCCGGGAGTTTCAGTTAAATCACCCATATCTTTTTGTTCCGTCGACAACTTTCCTTTTTTCATGCTTTTGTCAGTCCACGCGGGCTGTTTTGGGTCAGCCAGTGTGTACATGCATGCAGTAGTGAGTTAGGGCGCGTGGGCCTTTACACAAGAGGATTTTCAAGGAGTTGTTCAGCAGTGGTTTTGGCAAAGAAAGGATATGAGTTAGCCTGATGCCAGGTAAGCATGTGTGGTGCAATTTAGGGTTATAACAAGGTGTATTTCAGATTTATGTTCGTTGACTATGGGCATGGAAAACGAGGTACGGAAGAGGCCGTACAACAATATAGATTTGGCATGTTTTTCGAGGCAGAATTTGGTGGGACTGTTTTGGTGCTGAGGTATTTTCATTGGCTAGAAATGTGTATGCGTTGTTGTTTTGTACTTTCCTGGAAGTTGAATAATACATCTCTCTCTCTCTCTCTCTCTCTCTCTCTCTCTCTCTCTCGTTGGGTTTCCCCACATTGGGGTTTTCCCTGGCATTTTCCTAAATTTCTGAGTGTTATGGGTTGTTGTTCACTGTGTTATTTCCACTGCTATTTTGCTTAGCAATATGTATTTCTGCTTATGGTAATTTTTGAATGTGGGTTTAATGCATTTATGAAATTTATGAAGACAATTATAGGGTGCTAAGTGTTTGACAAAAATATTAGCTTGCTAATTTTTTGTCATTAAAAATCTACATGGTATCAGAACTTTGTCTCTGACAGTGGGCAGTGTGATTTTTGGGAAAAAGGGTGTGATTTTTTTCCTTGAGTTGTGACAGGGAATATGGATGCAAGCATTAGATATGAGGATCGGTTGGATGTCATTTCCAACTACTTGCAGTGGAAGGTTCGATTGTCAGTCGTTCTTAAGGAGAACAAAATTTATAACCGTGTCAACTCTGTTATGGCACATCCCGCAGAAAATCCTATTACTTTGGACTTGCATGAGGTCAAGGAAGCCAAAGCTCAGAGGATTATTCTGGATGGAGTGAAGGATCACCTTATCCCACACTTGGCTGAGAAAAATACTGCCAAGGAGATGTGGGATGCACTTAAAAACTTGTTTGAGGCGAAGAACAAGAACCGGAAGATGGCCTTGAAGGCCAAGTTGCATGATACCAAGATGTGGAAGGAGAAGAGTGTCTCTTCTTATCTTACCTGGGTGGATCAAGTAAAAGATGAGCTGGCAGTTGTTGAAGAGGTCATTACGAATTTTCTGAGTTGGTGAGAATAGCCTTAAATGGCTTCACCAAAGAATGGGAAGTCTTTGTGAAGTGTGTGGTGGGACGTGAGAATCTACCAGATTGGAGCAGACTGTGGGATGATTTCATTCAGGAGGAGATCTGAGAAATATCTTAGAGCAGTGAACAAAAGACATATAGAGTTGATGAGAATGTTTCTCTTGTGGCAAAGAGCAAGAAGAAAGGATGTTCCGGAAGGGACTTGAGTAAAGTTAGATGTTATTGTTGTAACCAGTTGAGGCACCTTGCCTCTCATTGTCCCGAGAGAAAGAAGAAGAAGAATGAACCAGAAGGGTCTGAGACAGTTGCTACAACAGCCATGGAGGACTTTGCTTCAAAGTACGAAAAGGAATTTTCTTTGGTGACCCTAGTTTCTAGTGTCGACAGCGGAGGATTTGGAGGTGATATCAGATGGATTGTGGGTAGTGGAGCCTTTACCCACATGACAGGAATCTGGCGAGTATTCCTATATTTCACAGAGATTGCTCCTGGTCGACGAGTGGTAAATGAAGGTGGTATGGAAAAAGTCGTACGTGGAGTTGGGAATGTTAGATTCCAACTCGATTTTGGGGGACTCTTAGAGCTTGATGGAGTTCTCTTTGTTCCAGGGTTGAGGGTTAACTTGATCTCAGTCTTGGCCTTGGAGGATGCAAGATATTTCATATTGTTCAAGAGGGAACATGTCTTTAGCTACATGCAGGGAGTGGATCCGGTAGAGCTGCAACTGATCGGTAATCGGGTGGGCAGGTTGTATATGTTGAGAGGAGAACCTTCGATGTATTATTCAACGTCAGATGAGGAGGTTGAGGAGGCTTCTGATGCAGGAGCATCGCCAGCCAACAACAAGCATGCGTGGAGGCGGAAGACAGTTGGACAAGCACCAATGCATTTCATGTTTAATTTGTTTTGAAGTGGAATGTGCAGATAATTAAATGTAATAGTTAAATAGGGGCGTACTCGCATTTAAGGTGGAATATTGTAAATGGACCTTGAGCGATCCACTCTCGTCCATAGTAGGTAGAAGCTTTTATGTGTAATAAATAAAAGTAATTGGAGGCATTTAAGTTCATTTATGCAAATAGATAGAATTTAATTCTTAGATTAGACAGTTTAGAGCGCAAGAGGGAAACGGGATATAGACACCCTCATTGTGTATTGTAACATTATTATGATGAACATTACCAAGAGAAGAGCATACAGATCAGAAGCAGAGAACTGTGTAAAGAAGAACCCATGTACAGAGATTTGAATTAATAGAAGAGCTTCGATTCAAATTCATGGCCTTGTGTTTGTTTTCTATATACATATGTTGAATGGTATGTTCATGATTTTACTCTTTCTGTTATACATTTGCTTTATATGCTGTGTATGTGATTTCTTGTTAAATGTCTGAAATCTGAGAGAGAGAGTAAGGGAAATGAGTTTCAATTGTTTCTCTGTTTGAGCAAGAGAGTTCCTGCAAGGAGTGCAGTGAAGTTGTCCGCAAGGAGTGCATTGACAAGGGTTCAAAGTTCGTCTTTGAAAGCTCAGGAGGGATACAATTATTCTCATTCTCGTAGAGGTGCAAGTTAGGCACAGGAGCCGTGCAAGGCGTGCGCAGGCCGAGTAGAGTTTCAGAGGTTGTAACCTGAGGGAGTTGTTGAAATATTGCTGCTACAGGGAGTGCGCAGAGTCGAAGGATTCAATACTTGGAAGTATTGAAGGAGTGTCGCAAGGAGTGCGCACAGGAATTTTCCTTTAAGGACTTGGAGATTTTCAAGCAAGTTCAGAAGAGATAGAGTCTTTGAAGTTGTCGAAGAAAGCTCAGGAGGTTTAGTGCCTTGAAGTACTGAAAGGATGCGCAATGACGTTGTGTTGCAGGTGGATAAGTTCCGCGGAGAAACATTTGTTTTCAATTCACAGGAGTTCTCGAGAGAAGAAGCAGACGGTTTGAACTCTCCAGGGAGAATTCCCGAAGTAGCAAGAGCCGTCAGATCTTGCAGAGGAGCAGGAAGGTTACGACGAGTGCGTTCTTCAAGCGCAAGCTTGAGAGAAAATCAGGGCCATAGATCAAAGCCAACAAGGGTCGTTGGATTCACCCGTGAAATTCCATTTTGGGGTTTTGTGGGTCGAAGAACCAAAAGCTCAGCATTAGGATTCACGAAACTGTGAAGTCCGAAACTCCAACAAGGCAGAAGGTTTTGTTGTGGGACCAATACTTGGACACGTGTCGGAATCCAAGCATTTCGTCATTTTGGGGTTTGAACGGGTGAGAGAAATCCAATACTTTGGCTGATCAAATCCCCGAAATGCGAAAGGGAAACTTTCGTGTACAGAGGCGGAGGTTGTCACGTTGACATCTCGAAACTTCGGAGCTCAAGATTCAGAACTTCGAAGTTCGAGAATTCGACATTCCCGTTGACAAGAAGCAGAACACTCCCCATTGAGATTCGTGAAATCGCGAAGTCCAAAATCCCAATGGAATGAGGAGCAGTTGAAAAGTCAACCTTTGCGAGCGCATCGGCATTTCGACAAATCAGGATTCAGGAATTCGGGGTTTGTGTTAACAAAAGAATTTGGGATCGAGAGTCTCGAACTCCCGATACACGAAAAATCGCGCTGACCATTGGATCGAAGAGGGAGCCCAAAGCCGTTGATTTCCTGTTGGAGATGGAACCTTAGAGTTCCGATATTTTTTGGAATTTAGCACTACGGGGTTCGAAGGTCAGAAGGCACAGGGTGCTTGACCACAGGACTCGCGAAATCGCGAAATCCGATCTCCCGACGTATAAAAGGGGGAGATCCCTTAAGGTTCATTGTGAGTGCAGATTTCCCAAAAATGAAATAGAAGGGCCAGTCGAGAGCTCTTCGGGCCAGAGGAGAAGAACGATCCTGTAAGCAGATTTCTGACCTGCGAGTTGGGAGGTCTGTGTCAAGTGTGGTATCAGAGCACATAAAGGTTTCTTTACTTTCTGTAGCAAGGAAAAGAAGAAATCTCAACCATGCTGTCGAGAAGGAGAGATAGACAAACACCCGATCTGACAGAGGAAAGGGAGTTGTCAAGAGAAAGGGGTAGGCAGGTGCAAAATCCATCTATGGAAAGAGATATGCATGACATACGCGCTAGACTCATGGACGTGAAAATAAAACAGAGGTGCACAACTGGTATTGGAGATGTCAATGAATCTGAAAGTGAAGATGAAGCTGGACATGAAGAAGAAGTCACAACAAAAGATGCAGCAAATGAACACCTGATTAGGGCTGTTGCAAGAATGAGTGCTAGGGAGAAAATGGACATTCCAGTATATGAAGGAAATCTGGATGTTGAGGAGCTTCTAGACTGGATTAGAGCTCTGGACACATATTTTGACTATGAAGATGTCGAGGAAGACAAGAAGGTCAAACATGCTGTCACAAGACTTAAAGGACATGCATCATTGTGGTGGGATGAACTACAAGCTGACAGACGCTGCAAAGGCAAGCAGAAGATCAGGAGTTGGGATAGGATGATCGCGAAGATGAAGGCGAAATTCATTCCCAGGGACTACCAAATTACTCTGTTTCGAAGAATGCAGAATTTGAGATAGAAGTTGATGTCAGTAAAGGAGTACACTGAAGAATTCTACAGGCTGAACATCAGAGCAGGTCATCGGGAAAGCGATGATGAAAAGGTTTCCAGGTACATGAATGGTCTGAGATACGACATTCAAGATGAGATGAGCATGATGACCATCCAAATGGTGGAAAATACTTATCATATGGATCTAAAAGCTGAAGAGAAGTTGAGTCGAAAGTAGGGTAAAAGAGGTCGAGGAAGAAGTCATCCCAGAGGCAAGTCAGTTGCCCAGGATAGAAATCAGAAGCCTAAGGAAGACTGGAAGAAACCTCAACCTCAAACTGAGAGAGGTGGAAGCTCACAGAGAGGAAAGTATGCCAAACAGAGAGGTCAGTATGCTGATGGAAAAAATTTTCCTCGTACCAGAGGTAGAGGAAGAGGAAGAGGTGGAGTGGTGAAATGCTTCACATGTGGAAAGGTCGAACATAAGTCTTATGAGTGACCAGATAAGAAGAAAGAAGGTGGTGAGACTCACATTTCCGAAGCACAAAGGAGGAATGTTGAGGTAGAGGATGATGAAGGCGGAAGCTCACTGATGATGCGAAAATTTCTCTAAAAGCCAGAGAAAGAAACAAAGGGACCAGTCCAGAGGAATAGAATTTTTCAGACTACTTGCAAGACCAAAGACAAGGTATGCAAAGTCATTGTGGAAAGTGGTAGCACAGATAATCTCATTTCTACAGAGATGGTAGAAAAGATGGAGCTAGAGACGATTGAACATCCAAGCCCATACAGAGTTTCATGGCTACAAAAAGGACATCAGGTAAATGTCACTAAACAATGTTTAGTTGAATTTAAAATAGGAGGATATAACGATAAGATATTGTGTGATGTCATTCCATGGATGTTTGTCATCTATTGCTGGGTAGACCGTGGCAATATGACAGGAATGTGATTCATGATGGGATAATGAACACATATACTCTAGAGAAGAATGGGAGAACTCACATGTTGTTTCCAATCAAATATAAAGAGGTGAAACCTGAAGTAAGCAACACTGTACTTCTCATGAGTGGGAAGGAACTTCTTATAGAGGTTAAGAAGAAGGAGGAACCGCAATTCATTGTGGTCAGGAAGCCTAAGATTGTTTTAACCAACACAAGGGTAGATGATTTACCAGAAGAGGTTCAGGATCTGCTGGAAGAGTTTGCTGATATAGTAGTGGACGAACTACCTGTTCGTTGCCACCGATCAGAAGTATAAGTCATCAAATTGATCTCATACCTGGAGCTAGTTTACCAAACAAAGCAACGTACAGGTTGACGCCGCAGGAGAATGAAGAGGTCAAAAGAAAAGTCCAAGACTTGATGGACAAAGGGTTGGTCAGAGAAATATTGAGTCCATGTGTTGTTTCGACAACGCTCAGTCCGAAGAAAGACGGAGGCTGGAGGATGTGTACTGACTCGAGAGAGATCAACAAGACAACCATCAAGTACAGATTTCCATTGCCAAGGATGGATGATCTGATGGATTGTTTGAGTGGGGCCAAATTTTTTTCAAAGATTGATTTGAAAAGTGGCTATCACCAAATTCGTATGAGGGAAGGTGATGAATGGAAGACAACATTCAATATGAATGAAGGGCTATATGAATGTCTTGTTATGTCATTTGGCTTAACAGATGCGCCAAGTAATTTCATGAGATTGATGAATGAAGTCCTGAAGGATTTTATCGGAAAATTTGTCATTGTGTACCTTGATAACATACTGATTTTCAGTAAGACGGAGGCAGAGCATCTGAAACATTTGGCTATAGTGATGCAGAGGTTACAGCAAGAGAAGTTGTTGATAAACATGAAGAAATCCTCATTCATGAAGACAGAGCTCATTTATTTGGGATTTGTTATTTCTGCAGATAAATTGAGGATGGATCCAGATAAAGTGGAGGTGATTAAGAATTGGCCATCACCAAAGAGTATCTTTGAAGTTCAAAGTTTTCATGGATTGGCTAGTTTCTATAGGAAAATCATCAGTAATTTTAGTGGAATTAGTGCACCGATGATGGACACAGTGAAGAAGAGACACAAATCTTTTCACTGGACAGAAGAGGCTGAGAAAAGTTTTAATTTGCTGAAAAGGAAAATCACGGAACAACCAATTTTGGTGTTACTGGATTTTAAAAAGACATTTCAAGTTAAATGTGATGCAAGTGGATTTGCAATAGGGGCAGTCTTAAGCCAAGAAGACAGGCCGATAGCATACTTCAGCAAGAAGATGAATGAGGCGAAAGTGAAATACTCCATGTATGACAAGGAGTTCTATGCTATCATTCAGGCATTGAAGAAATGGAGACACTACTTGATTCCTAAGGAGTTTGTCTTATACAGTGACAATCATGCTTTGCAATTTGTGACTCAACAAGATAAGTTGAATCAAAGACATGTTAAATGGGTTGAATACATGCAAAATTTCACTTTTGTAATTAAACATATTTCTGAAACTGCTAACAAAGTTGTTGATGCTTTGAGCAGGAAATGTTTGCTATTGCAGGAGTTCAGAGTCAAAACGTTGGGTTTTGATGATCTCAGGAACATGTACAGAGATGATTCAGATTTTAAGGAAGCATATGAAGCAGCTGAGAATCCAATTCTCAGGGATAGGAATCAATGGACATAATACATGATCCAGGAAGGATTATTGTTTAAGGGTAATCAACTCTGTATTCCAAAATGCTCCATGAGGGAGAATTTGTTGAAGGAGAAACATAGTGGAGGATTGGTCGGGAATTTCGGTCATGACAAGATGTTCTCAAAATTAAACGAGTCATATTTTTGGCCAGGAATGAGAGTAGACGTCAAAAGATTCATGGACAGATGTAGAATTTGTTAGCATTCAAAAGGAAAGAGGCAGAATGTAGGATTTTATCAACCGTTACCCATAACTGAGAGGTCGTGGGATGCAGTCAGCATGGAATTCATATTGGGGTTGTCGAGAAAACAAAGAGGGTTTGATTCAATATTTGTGGTAGTGGATAGATTTTCTAAGATGGCACATTTTATACCATGTCAGAAAACCAGTGACACAACTCACATTGCGAAATTGTTTTTCAAAGAGGTCATTCGACTTCATGGCTTTCCAAGGAGCATAGTTTCGGATCGAGATACTAAGTTCGTGGGACACTTCTGGAAACCTTATGGAAAAAGTTGGGAACAAACTTGTCGTTCAGTTCAGCTTATCATCCTTAGATGGATGGATAGACAGAAGTTTTGAATAGGAGCTTGGGAGACTTGTTGAGGAGTTTGGTGACAAAACACCACAGCCAGTGGGACAATATTCTGCCATAGGTGGAATTTGCATATAATGACTCAGTTAACAAGAGCACAGGGCAGAGTCCATTCCAAATTATTTATGGGATGCAGCCAAGAGGAGTCTCGAAATTAAGAGATTCAGAACAGACTGCAGCTAGGAGTGCTAGTGCAGAATATTTTTCCGAAGCGATGAAGGAACTTCATAGCCAAGTGAAGGAGTGATTGAAGAACTCGAGCCAGGAGTATAAGCGCAGAGCAGGTCAACACAGGAGACAACTTCAGTTCGAAGTTGGTGATTTGATTTTGGCACATATGAGAAAGGAAAGGTTCCCGAGAGGAACATATAATAAACTGAAGATGAAGAAAATCAGACCATGTAAGGTCTTGAAGAAATTTGAGGCAAATGCTTATGAGATTGAATTACCCGATGGGATCGGAATTTCTCTAATATTCAACATCTCAGATTTGTACCCATACAAAGCTAGAGAGGCAGGAACAGGAAATGAACAACCAGAGGTTCAGTGGACAAAACAAATGCCAGTTGCAGAGAAACCACAGATGGAAAGCATACTGGACAAAAGAGTTAGTAAAAGGACCAGGAGAAAGGAATACTTTGAATACTTGGTCAAATGGAAGGGACATCCAGTTGAAGATGCCAGCTGGGAAACTGAAGCCGAGATCCAGAAGCATGGACAGACCGTGCGAGAGCTCATGGTTAGGAGCCCATGAAAATTTTCAAGCGAGGGAGTATGATGCAGCTGGACAAGCGCCAACGCATTTCATGTTTAATTTGTTTTGAAGTGGAATGCGTAGATAATTAAATGTAATAGTTAAATAGGGGCGTACTCGCATTTAAGGTGGAATATTGTAAACGGACCTTGAGCGATCCGCTCTCGTCCATAGTAGGTAGAAGCTTTTATGTGTAATAAATAAAAGTAATTGGAGGCATTTAAGTTCATTTATGCAAATATATAGAATTTAATTCTTAGATTAGACAGTTTAGAGTGCAAGAGGGAAAAAGGATATAGACACCCTCATTGTGTATTGTAACATTATTATGATGAACATTACCAAGAGAAGAGCATACAGAGCAGAAGTAGAGAACTGTGTAAAGAAGAACCCATGTACAGAGATTTGAATTAATAGAAGAGCTTCGATTCAAATTCATGGCCTTGTGTTTGTTTTTTGTATACATATGTTGAATGGTATGTTCATGATTTTACTCTTTCTGTTGTACATTTGCTTTATATGCTGTGTATGTGATTTCTTGTTAAATGTATGAAATCTGAGAGAGCGAGTAAGGGAAATGAGTTTCAATTGTTTCTTTGTTTGAGCAAGAGAGTTCCTGCAAGGAGTGCAGTGAAGTTGTCCGCAAGGAGTGCGTTGACAAGGGTTCAGAGTTTGTCTCTGAAAGCTCAGGAGGGATACATTTATTCTCATTCTCGCAGAGGTGCAAGTTAGGCACAGGAGATGTGCAAGGCGTGTGCAGGCCGAGTAGAGTTTCAGGGATTGTAACCTGAGGGATTTGTTGAAAGACTGCTGCTGCAGGGAGTGCGCAGAGTCGAAGGATTCAATACTTGGAAATATTGAAGGAGTACCGCAAGGAGTGCACGCAGGAATTTTCCTTTAAGGACTTGGAGATTTTCAAGAAAGCTCAGAAGAGATAGAGTCTTCGAAGTTGTCGAAGAAATCTCAGGAAGTTTAGTGCCTTGAAGTACTGAAAGGAGGCGCAACGACGTTGTGTTGCAGGCGGATAAGTTCCGTGGAGAAACATTTGTTTTCAATTCACAGGAGTTCTCGAGAGAAGAAGCAGACGGTTGAAACTATCCAGGGAGAATTCCCGAAGTAGCGAGAGCCATCAGATCTTGCAGAGGAGCAGGAAGGTTACGGAAAGTGCGTTCTTCAAGCGTAAGCTCGAGAGAAAATCAGGGTCGTAGATCAAAGCCAACAAGGGTCGTTGGATTCACCCGTGAAATTCCATTTCGGGGTTTCGTGGGTCGAAGAACCGAAAGCTCAGCATTAGGATTCGTGAAACCGCGAAGTCTGAAACTCCGATAAGGCAGAAGGTTTCATTGTGGGACAAATACTTGGACACGTGTCGGAATCCAAACGTTTTGGCATTTCGGGGTTTGAAAGGGTGAGAGAAATCCAAGACTTTGGCTGATCAAATCCCCGAAACGCGAAAGGGAAACTTTCGTGTATAGAGGCGGAGGTTGTCACGTTGACATCTCGGAACTTCGGAGTTAGGGAATTCGACATTCCCGTTGACAAGAAGCAGAACACGCCCCATCGAGATTCGTGAAATTGTGAAGTCCAAAATCCCGATCGAATGAGGAGAAGTTAAAAAGTCAACCTTTGCGAGCGCATCGGCGTTTCAGCAAATTGGGATTCAGGAATTTGGGTTTTGTGTTGACAAAAGAATTTGGGATCAAGAGTCTCGAACTCCCGATATGCGAAAAATCACGCTGACCGTTGGATCGAAGAGGCAGCCCAAAGCCATTGATTTCCTGTTGGAGATGGAACCTTAGAGTTCCGGTATTTTTCGGAATTCGGCACTACGGGGTTCGAAGGTCAGAAGGCACAGGGTGCTTGACCACAGGACTCACGAAATCGCGAAATCCAATCTCCCGACGTATAAAAGGGGGAGATACCTCGAGGTTCATTGTGGGTGCAGATTTCCTTAAAGGGAAATAGAAGGGCCAGTCGAGAGCTCTTTGGGCCAGAGGAGAAGAACGATCCTGTAAGCGGATTTCTGACCTGCGGGTTGGGAGGTCTGCGTCAGCTTATGAGACTGTGGTGGTGCCAAGATTTCAGTCTTGCATTCTGAGAGAAGAGAGCGAGTCTCTTCTGAGCACTGGTAGGAGGCTTAGCTAGGTTGATCGAACCAATGCTCAAGATGAAGTGAGCTCAAGGTTCTAGGATGTTGCCAGGAGAAGATATTCTAGTTCAAGTTCTGTTCAGGTGTTGAGGATGGCTCCAGGTTCAGAGGGAGCTCTTACAGATAACAGTTTGATGGAACCATATGATATCGGTGGTAGCGAGTACATCCCTTGCTAAGAGGGAGTGTTAGCTTTTTAGCTCGGGAGGTACTCCGAATGTTTTGTCTTGTATGCGAATGTTACCTCATATTTACACTACCAGGCACTTAACTTTGTAATAGTTTTTATAAAGTTGTTTTAAGTGGTTCTTTTATTAAAGCGACTTTTTTAATAAAGTGTACCTTCTAATTTTAAAGTGACTTTATTTTCATAAAGCACTTATGTAATAAAGTGAAATCACTTTAATATTTCAAGTGATTCAGTTTGGAGGGAATGGATCATGACCCTTGATCTTGAAAAAGGCAAGATATAATCTTGGCCTTTGGATTTAGGGCTGGGGAAGGTGAAAAGACACTTTGGGGGGAAAATGTCATTTTCAGATTATAAAAGAATGTATTGGGTAGTGTGCAAGACATGTTGAAAAGACATTGGGAGGAGATTGAGAGAGATTTTCTGAGTATGCTTGAGAGGGGAAAGTGAGCAGCAAGAGGGCATGTTTTCCAAGGAAGGAGGGCATGAATCCTAAGAAAAAAAAATTGTGAGTTTTTGGCTGAATTATTTTTCTGCTGTGGAAGGTCGTACTGTACGGATCCGTATAGTCTATACAATTGTGTACAGTCTGTACAACTGTATGGATTTGGAACGAAAATCGAGGAAGATTTGGGCACAGATTTCGAGGTGGATTTCATATTTTTGTTCGTTGTTTCTGGGTCGTACGGAATAGTTCATACAACTGATTGTGGGAACATAAAATGAGGTACGAAAGAGGTCGTACAACAATACATATTTGGCACATTTTTCGAGGAAGAATTTGGTGGGACTATTTTGGTGCTGCGAGGTATTTTCCTTGGCTAGAAATGTGTATGTGTTGTTATTTTGTACTTTCCTGAAAGCTGAATAATACATCTCTCTCTCTCTCGTTGGGTTTCCCCACTGTTATCACTCCAAGAAACCCTTTGTGGTTGCAGACCAAAGGTGCTTGGTAACTTAAGAAATGAATGTTTTTTGTATTTTGTAAATGTGGATCAATGGGACAACTCAATATAGCTTATGGCATTCAAACATGAAAATGATAAACAAATAGACAGTGCTCTCAAAGATTGATTAATCAGCAGATA
>ML778996.1:2162337-2196604 GCA_009831015.1 Picea engelmannii
GGATTTGATAATTCATTAATCAAGCCTTAGAAGAGGTTTCAATCCATTCTCACGCAAAAAATTACGATCTGGGCGAAAATCGTAACATTCTGGCCGTGACAGGCTTTCCACAGCGCATAGCCCGTGAAAAACGCTCCTTAGCTACGGATAGTCGGCACTTTCAACAGCTAACGGGTCATAAAATATCGATTTGCGCTGTTGAAAGCGGGCATATTTTCAAAATCGAATTTCTTTGTCATAAAAAATCCATTTTTCATGTATGAATAGTCGATCGACATCTAGAGAATATAAGATTTCCAATGGTGTTTTCAGATCTGAATTTGGAGCTTGGGAAGGGATTTAAAAGTTCCCTGCAAGTTTAAGTATCATCCTTTCCATTTGCAATTCAAAACTCTAAACGGTCTTTTGTGAACAATGTCTGATATGGAACCAAAGATTTGATTTGATGTTGCCAACCCGGGAGTACAGTCTCTATTAGCTGTTGATAATCTTGACTTTCCTCAGCGCGCCTCTTTGTAAGCCCCTGTTAGCTGCGGAAAGTATGCACTTTCCACAGCGCACCGCTTTGTAGAAGATACTCCTTAGCTGCGGAAAGTAATTAATTTCAACAGCGCGACATATCAATTGAAACCGCTTCTTAGCTGTGGAAAGCGTGTACTTTCCACAACGCACCACCCGCGACTGATTTTCGAACCTTTTAAGATTTGTCACTTTCAACAGCGCATCAACTGCTGAAAAGAGCTCCTTAGCTGTTGAAAGTGGGCACTTTACACAACGCACAATGAATCTTTGAAAACACGTTAGCAATAGCCATGATATTCACTACAAAATTCAACCGAAAGAATGGTTTCATTTTGGGAGTTAACACCCACATTGGGGTTTTCCTTGGCATTTGCCTAAATTTATGAGTGTTATGGGTTGTTGTCCACAGTGTTATTTTTGCTGCTATTTTTCTTAGCAATGTGTATTTCTTCTTATGGTAATTTCTAAATGTGGGTTTAATGCATTTATGAAATTTATGAAGACAATTATCTCTAGGTTGCTAAGTGTTTGACAGAAATATTTGCTTGTTGATTTTTTGTCATTAAAAATCTACACCTACCTGAAAGGTTGATTTCATCATTTCATTACCCAAAGGTTCATAATACAATGAAAGGTGGACTTAAATAGATACTCGCTTCATTTTTCAAATTAAATAATAATTATATTGTTATTATAGTTCTCATTTGACCACCTACCTGAGATAAGGTTAAATATAATTTTGATTCCTTTTTACTAAGTCTAAAATGATAATTACTTAGTTTTTAAAGGTTGTTTACCATTTTCAAAGATATACATCTTTCTTTTGCTTTTTTTTGACATGCATACATATGTATAATTTGCATGCATACATATAATTTTTTGTGTTTTAGAAAATAATTTTTAAATCAATTTATTGACGATACATATCTACAATTATATGTGTTTTAAAACAATTAAATTTTAAATCAATTTATTGACAAAACATTATGTAGGTATTAAGAAATTTTAAATATTGGGGATCCAAAACTTGAGGTTTTAGATGCAAAAGGAGCAAAGAGTGTTTTATGTCTAGGTGAAGAGATTTTTAAGTTAGAATATGGAAAATGATTTCCAAGTAATTTTATATGAATTTTTTTTTATGAACGATGTGTTATTAATTTATGTGAATGTAAATTGAAGAGTAATAAAAAATTGAAACATCATGAATTTTTTTGTTTGACAAGAAAAGGTGAACATCAACTTTCAACACTGATACCAACTACCTTATTTATTTTGAATGGATAAAAGGACTCGTATGAAAACTGCTTTACTTCATCTAAATTGATCAAATATATGTATTCCCTTTCTTAATCTAAACTTTCAAATTCAAATCACACTCTCGATACTTCTACATTAATTAGAAACTTCTTTGAAAAAGACATATTGAAAGTTGACTAATTGTATATAAGAAATGATAAACAATATATTCCTTAATATATTAAGTTACAAACCTCGTGAGAAGGAAGATTTAAAAAGAAGATATGTTTTTTTTTTGTTAATTATCCAGTCCCGTAATTTCTATTGCATTAAAAAGAAGAGTTTATACATAGGAATGCCTAGTCGGACACTTGGGAAACTCGACCATGCGTAAAATAACAAATTTAGTTTCCCATGACAGGCTTTCAGAACAAAAAATAAAACTAGATACACTTTTTCATAAACATTGCTTGCCAATCTGTGCATATTAAACCTAGGATTATGTCTATGACTATACGTTGGCGGGGTTGTCGCCCTTCACCCCTCTTGACTATAGAGACAAAAATACATAATCAAAATCATGAATTCTAGTGAATTGGACTTGGAGGTGCCTCGGGATGGGGCTCTGCAGCATATGAACTAGCACCCGATCTATGACTTGGGCTAGCACCATCCACATTCACGCTTAGGATTCGATCAATTTTCCTGTTCATCTTCAGAAGCTCCATTTGCATCTCGTCCATTTGTAGAAATATCTCTGCATGTGCCTCATTCTGCTCAACAAACACTTTCCACATGATTTTTTTAAGCAATCGGTATAAGTCCACAGTTTTGGTGTAGAGTGCGACACATTCTCTACAAGAGATCGGGTCTGGAATCCACTACCCAATCTCGACGTCAACTGCAGCATGGTTGATGAACCTACAGAGGACACATGTGTCAACCTAAATGAGGTTGAGATCTTATCTAATATGCGAAGAGGTGTGGACTTCATAAGCCTCGACGGTATGGGTGATTGTGGCATGGGTAGTGCGCTCAACGACACCACCTCTTTGGTTGCGACCCCTCTATCTCTACCCCCTGCGCTGCATAGTGGAGGCGAGAATAGTGGAGGTGGGAAAATAAACAGGACTAGATAGGAAATGACACAGTGCAGAGGTGAGGCAAATAGGATTCAGATTAGAGGCAAGACGAGAGAGATACCAAGACTTATGCCTATTCGGGTGAGGAGGAGCATTCAAATAGTCTATCCAATGGAGTTTGGATTGGGGATTCATGGTGTCAGACGATGTCATTACTCTCTATAAATGCTCCAAAATCATGAGAGTGGTTGGAGTAATGAACTCAGAACTGAAAGTAATAATCCCCATGCATGGAGTAAAAACTGATGGGAGGATCAAATTAACAATACTGACAAGAGTCCGGAGAGGTGGAAGCATTGTTTCTGTGAGGTTGTACTATGCCTCCAGTTGTAGGGGGATGTCGTGGCGATGCATGAAGCCTGGTGTGATTCCCTAACACCCGATCTGGGTGATGATGGAACTGAGAAATATATTTTTCGTGCTAGGGCGTTACAATATACTGCCAGTGGTGTGGAGGGGGAGTGCTTCCATTCTAGATCGTTTAGAGAGCTTCCTGGAGAGCTCCAATGTTGGCAAGGAAATCAACAAGTGTTTTGGCAGTTCTTTTAATATGGGAGGGAATGAGGATATCAAAGTGTGAAAGCATGGCTTGGATGTTCTCAAGACTGCTCTCCAATCGCCAACTTTTGGAAATCTTTGTAATGGCTGAGCTAGTTTGAAGTTTTCAGATCATTTGGATAACAACTAGGGAATCTTCCTCCATAATAATATTTTGAAACTTGGCTTGGATCATAATGGCGAGGCCATGCTCAAGAACCTGTACTTTAGCCCCATTATTGGTGTTCTGCATCATAAAATCCTCGTAGAGCCATAGTAGATCTCCATTATCATTTCTAATGGTGCCTACGAATTCGGTTGGTACTGGCTTGCCCTTGGAGGCGCCATTGAATTTCAACTTTAGATAACTCATATGTGGGGGGGACCAAGAATCAAGAATGGATAAAGAAATCATGTGGGGAGGTGGAGTGGAGTAATTGGATAACACTTGAATGTTGAGGTTCTAGAGAATGGTGATGTCCTGAGAAGTAATCATCCAATCGATGTCATTCCAAGGAGTTATGAGAGAGGTTTCCTTAAGATGAATCTTAATGCATTTCCATATGTCATTGACCATGGTGTTTTTATTTTCAAATATATGTCTGTTCCTTGTTTTCAAAAGTTCCCATAGAAGGAACCCTTGAAAGAGTTGCTAAGCATGGTTGATAATGGGCTTGGAGAAAGATTGAGCTCTCTAGTTAGCGATAGTCTCTAGCACATTTCCTTTGTTGCGATCAAATGACCAGAAAACCATGGCACCAAGGTCCCATAGAGAAGCATCAATAAAACAACCATAAAAAAAGGTGCTCAGATGTCTCCTCCTCATTTTGACATAGAGGGCACATACCTGGGCCAACAAATCCTCTTTTCAATAATTTGTCTCGGGTGACAATTTTCTTTCTAGAAAGGAGCCATAGGAAGAAACATAACTTAGGCCATACATAAGTGGTCCATATTTTCCCCTAGATGTTTTGTTGAGGTTGGGAAGGTGCATTGGAGGCGATACCGATCCAGATTATTTTCGGCACGAAATGAGAGCGGAGATATAACACAAAAATACATAGAGATATTGCAAGAGATCCAATAATATAACAAATATATATCAGATATATAACAAGAGACACAGATATAGAGTAATACACAATTTCTATTAATGAGTGAAATGTAAAAAACTGTAGAAATACAGAGTGAAAGACTCGTTAGAATGGTTGTAGCTTATCTCTGAGAAGAGATGTTACGGCTACTCACATTCGCAAGAAGATGATTGTTACAATGAGGCTCCAAAGGCCTTTTAACATAAATAAAATCCAAAATCCTAAGCCTGGAAGATGAAAATCCAACAGGTTTGTGGACCCTGTTTTGGGTAGTTTGGTGTATCAACTTTCTAGGGGCGGAACTTTGGCATACGATCTCCATTTGGGGTGCATGATAGCTCGTTGGAAAGGTATCAATGAGGAGATTCATTGTGGGGGATCAATAAAAGCCTTCAGATATCATTGAGGTTCCCAATTTCGAAAATACTTCATTTAGCCCTCAAAATGGCCCTAGAAGTTTAGAACCGAAAAAACTGTTAAAAATAGTAAATTTTCATAAGACTATTTTGAGCCATTTGGAATAGGTCGGTGGCCACCGATATCCACCTGGATCAATCCTTCCTTGTTAGGAATCAATGGTCTCCATTATGTTGAGTGCCCAGGGGAGAGGGAAAATCGTTTGTTGTATCTGCATCTTGATGAATTGCTTTCCTTGCTAGAGAAGTTGTGTTGCTTAGCTTGTTGAAGGTTGTCACAAACCTGTTATTGGTGGGGTTGAATTTGTTCAACCAACCTGTTGTATCTTGGCTTGACTGGGTAGTGTGTAGGTACCCTCGTAGGTGAAGAAACAATATCTTCTTTCTCTTCTGCAATTTGCTTCTACTGGATAGAAATGTCTTGGGCTAAGGCTGCAGTGGTTGCAATGTCCTTTTATTTACCTCTTGAACAGATTGTGAAGAAGTTGAATTTTGTAGTATGAGATACTACCTTGCGGCACTGTTTAGGTGGGACAGTAGTCGTAACTACCTCTGTTATCATGTAGATATGACCCCCCAGAGTAACAATGACACTACAGGGTCGATACTCATAGATAGCATGGTGCTTCCACATATATGGTTGGCCCAAGAGAACATCACAAACATCCAGCGGGGAAACATCACATAATACCTCATCCTTGAAGGGTTGGATGTCATATGGAAATTGACACTATTGTTTGACACAAAGATCTTGTCCCTAGTGAAGCCACCCGATATTGTATGGTTGCGGGTGTGGTGTTGTCGACAATCCCAATTGTTTAACAACCTATGTCGAGATGAGGTTCTTTTGGTTTCCGGTATCAACAATAAAATGCAGTGGGGTCCCCTTCACCCACATCTATGAATGAAAAACATGCTCCCCCTCTTCAGGATCTGTTGGTTCTTCTTGTTGAATTGTTGCGGTCGTGATAGTAGCAGTGGGGTCTGCGTCGATGATCTATCTTTTACCATTATTTTCTACATCAAATTCTGAATCAGGTTTTGGCTCCTTGTACTTGATCTCAACCATTAATGATTGTTTTGAGCAACATTCATCAGTGTTGTGACAGGGGATTTTGTGGAAATCACACCACTTTCTAGTGTCCTTCTTCATCTTTTCGTTACCTTTCTTTTCATGTGGATTGGATTGGTTTTCTAAAGGCTAGTTGTTAGGGTTGTCTTTCTCATTCTTTGGTTGTTTCGGATTTGCAGACCCAAACTCTTGCTTGTTCTGGTGCTTAAATTTCTACTCGATTTTAACAACATATCGATAAACAACACCCAGTGATGAGATGTCCAGGAAATCCATTTCAGTTTGCATGTATTTTTTTAGAGCCCCACGATATTTCAGAACCAAATGTCGCTCGGAGTTTTTGATACCCAGTTTGGTGCGCAAGGTATGTAAGGTATCGGTGAACTCCAACACTGTTTGGCCCCTCTCTTGACGCAGTGTGATCCATCTCATGTACTGGTCGTCATATTTACCAACATGGTAATATTGTTCCTTGACCGCATCCACAAAAAAATCCCAAGTGGGCTCGACCCCATATATTCCAGACTCCACATGGATCAGATATGATATGATTCCTTGAGTGAGGAGGCGCCAGTGGATTCATATCCCCATATCAACATATCCTCACCAGTTTTAATTCTTATTTTCCTGTGGCATAAATCATTTCAGAGTGTGCTCCAATTGAGTTTGTGTGGCAGGGGTTGCCAGTATTATTTAGGAAGCCAAGTTCTCCATTTGTCATTTTGTTGTGGTGGCATCCAATATTGGTATATTGTTACTTTTTCTTTTTTGATCTTGTTCACTCAGAGTTGTTGTACAACAGGTTGGTCACTTAAGGGTGGTTGTTGCTACCAGGAATCATCCCAAAATAGGGAGTGTTTCCCATGCCTTATCTCCCAGAAACTGTGTTGATGGATGATATGTTTATTATCCCAACAATTGTTCTAGGTGGTGGAGCTTGGGATTTTCCCTTACAATCAGATGAGGTTGTGATGACTGAGGGTCGAACAATATTTGTTTTTGTTCCAAGTGTTCCAAGTGTTACGATAGATTGTTTTTGTTGATTGACAATTGGAACACTTACTATAGGTGGATGCTTGTACTCAAGATATGTGGTAGAGGAGGCACACTTATTATGGAGGAACTTGGAAGTTGTTTTATGTGGCATTGACATTTTATACATGGCACACATGTTGATGAGGATGAGACCTTGGCATAGAATGTGGAGTTATCTTGTGGAGGATAACTAAGAACTAGGAGGAAGGGTGCTTCGCCATAGGAGCATCGACACCATATGTCACACTTCAAGAGGTTGAGCATTTGGCTAGAGGGAATCTTGTTTGGAGGGTGCACCACTTGTAGGTTGTTGTGGACTCAGTACACATGTGGAAGAGGATAATTGGAGCTTAGGAGCTTGTCTTATAGAGTGCGCATCCTTGTGAAGAGGAGCACTTGACATGTGGAGCCTTAGCTTGGAGAGAACTATAATACAAAAACCAACAATACTTCTACAAGTTGTCTCCTACCTTCTGGCTTGCAAATCAAATTCCAAACTAATTTGATCTACAAAAATGTTTGGCAGTGAGAAGACGAAATCAACAACTTATTGATGGTCCTCCAAACAATTTTATTTGTCTTCCTGTTCACACTATTATACTACCTCTATTACCTAAGTAAATATCCCTTCTTTGAAAACGTAAAGAATTTGGAGCCTCCCTTGACACTAACAAATTACAATACCAAATGAATAAGATTTACCAAGAGAGCATATTAAACAATTCCATCAATCCTGACTGTCATTACCTTATACTCCAGAGAAACATTAAGTTTGGATTTAGTAAAAATACAAACTTATAAGATATTTCCATGCAGGGACACAACTAGACTTGTAGTCAGATTACAATGACAACAATATTCATTTATCTATGGGAAAACAAACACCAGGAAATGGATATATGAATTTTTTTTACATCAAATATCAAAGGCTACCTTCTCTGGTGGAAGGTATATCCCTAAATGACCCCGTGAAATAATAATACCATATGCCTCTCGCAAGATATCATCAAAGTGATCCAGACCCTGCAACATAAGTTGTGTGTATATTAAGATTCAAATAAGCAACTACTTCTTGTGCAGTGTGACTATCTAAGACCGATTAAACATGAAAAGGAAAGTTTAAGACTGGGAGACTTCATTCAGTGATCTAGAAAATACCTCTATAGTGTCAATCTTAGAAAATATCTGTGTCTCTTGAAGATTCTCAAGCCCATCAAGATACGCGCGGGTCTATACAAGACAAAAGGAGGAAATGGATTTTACATCAATTCGATGTTAGAATCAAGAAAAAAAAATTATAAGTGGCCTCTAATACATCTAATACAGTATGTTATTCTATAGTTTAAAGGTCAGTATAAAATCCTTTGTACAATAGATAAGATGTTCAGTATTTGAGGTTATTCAATTATAAGGGAGAAGTCCCATGTCACAGAAACAAAACAAATATTTTTTTTTCGTCATTTACTAAGGAAGCATGCAGCAAAAAATATCACCTTGTTACTTCATTTTCAGTTCAGAATTATTTTCAAAAGTACATATGGTAATGCATTCATATTTGAAGTTTACTATAATGCATCTACTTGAAATTTGTCAAAGAATAAGAAGAAACAAGCATCATAGAAAAAGATTAGCCTAAAAATTAAAAGGCATAAAGTAGCACTATGAAGTTGGTTCCAGAAACACATCTTGATAGAATTTTTTATATGTGAGATCCATCATAGTATCTAGTAACAACACAAGCGCATAACATGAGAAATAACTTAACTTTTATGTCATCTTTCTTACTTGTATAATGTCTTCCAGCATTTTCACTACGCTTTCAACAAGTTCGTTGCGCTTTGCCCAGTTTTTCTACGTTTTCATTCAAGGAGGCTCAATTTAGGTATGTAAAGGTTCAAGAGGGAAAATTAAAGAGTAAATAAATATTTTGACACCTCATACACTCTCCATGTATATTTTACCCATTTACATCATTTTTCCTAATACCCTAGCTTACCCTACATTTTTCTAGGGTAGGGTTGTGTTTTGCCCTTTTGCACTCCTTCCCCTCACTCATTTCCTGAGATTCCACTTTCCATTACTCCCTAACATTACCCCTACCCCCATAAATTTTCTCAATAATTTAGGAAACCCCTAACCCATCATTCCACTTCATTTTCCAAAAATCTTTGAAGGCACATTTTCAAGAAATCACCTTTTTAGTCATCTTTTTTCCAAATAGATTGTGGCCAATAAGAAATGAATATTGAGAAAATGGAGAAGGTTTGTGTTCCTAATATGCCAAAGTACAATAACCTATTTCATATTTTACACATGTATTACATAATGAGATATATATTCACATCTTCACAACCTATTTTTCTGAATGAGCAAAGTCTTGTTTTAGACATCTTTTTGCAGAAAATATTGTGAACAACTGGAGACGAATTTTGGGAAACTAAGAGAGGTTTATCTAAAAAACATATTCATATAAAATAAACTCTCTCACATTTTACACAGCTATCTCGTATTAATATATACAAAGGGATAATTGAACATTATTTTTCAGAATTTCGGGAGGAAATTTATAGCAAGTCTGCAGAAAGCGTAGCGTGGGGCACGCTACGCTTTTGACGGAGGATTCCAAATGATGAAAGGATTACATATTCAGATTTATCATGACTTGTACATCACTTTTGACCTCCTGGAGTGAAATTTTGTTCAATTCTTGCAGGAGAAAAAGGAAAAAAAAGTGATTTACTATTCAATGATTTGAGATGGTAAAGTGTTGTTAGTTGTCTCAAGGATCATGTTATTTTGAGACTGACTAGAGATGGAAGAATAATTGTTTTTTTCTCATATTATTTTGAGAATGATTAGTGTTGGTAGAAGTGTCATCTCTCTCAAGTTTCATGTCATTTTGGGGAACCTCTGACAATGATAGTTTACATTATTTCTTATATTCAGCAGAATCATTACCAAATGAAGAGATTTTATCATAATTATGATCCTTGCTAGGAGATTCCATAAAACTGGAATTCACATTAGCACCTTCATTATTGTCTTTACTGTGATTCATTTTGATTAGCAAATTTTTCATACCATGAACTAATTTGGTGGCCTGTTTTATAATATTTTTGGCCATATCCTTCACATTAACTTTACCATGACCTTATAGATCTATTTTTTGATATTCAGTGTTATATTTTGCACTGGGATGCACATTTTTAGTGTCATGATTCATATCCACAAAATGTCTTGTAAGATTTTTAGGAACATTGTCAAATATTAGGTTGATTCCAGTTTCTTTGTTGCTTCTAACCACAAGTTTTTCAGAATGCTCTTCATCCACTAGGTTATTAGTATTTTCTTCACTTGCTAGCTATGGTGAGTCCTGTTGTGGTGTACTATTGTACCAGAATGGAAACTAAAGTCATGTTGAGGAAAACATGGGCCAAAATATATGACTCTGACTTAGGAGACTAAATTCTACAAATGTTTACAAAATTGACAATATGGGCCACCTGCAACTCATAATATTGAACTGATTTGTGCATGATTATGTCTCTTGTCTATTTTGTGAATGCCAAATCGAAATGTTCATGGCCCTACCAAATATGCCTTCTCTCTATCCATCAATGGATATGCCCATGGACATGATAGAAAAGAAAAACATAATCTCTCACAAAGGCTTGGATTGAATCCCCTTTTCACCAACAATAAGAGTAGAGAGAACCTTAATTCCCCTAGGGGAAATCAGACTTACAAAACTAACAAATGCAAAACTAAGGAACAAGCAGAAATGTGGATAGAGAAATAGATTCCCTGAGGTGGGTTGAAAGAGGTGGAGAAAATAAATATAGGCATAAAAAATCATCTGAGAAATCCTAGCATGGAAGAGATGAGGTGATGTAATCATCAATGAATATATGAAATCATGAGGCCACAATCCAAGTGACACTCATAAATGACTAGAAAATTGAGGGAAAATACCCAGCATGATTAGACCAATAATTTGTATATTGGAATCTAAAAACATCAAGGCTAAAGAGGACAAAGTTGAAATGGGAAAAATTAGAATTGGCAGCCAGATTATTGGAAACGTTTATAAGGTTGATAGAAATAATGAAATTTATTCTCAAAGAAATCTGATATAAGGTTATGCCTGCTAAATTAATTGATCATATATTAAAACTTCTGGAAGATGATCAACTCTTGGAACACTTCCATGATATTAGAGGAAAACTTTTAAATCTCTTGGAGGATAGGCAAAAAATCTGCTATTAATACACAATTTGTAGAAATGAATAAGAGGCTTGTTAAGATGCTTGACGATGGTCAAAGTTCCATTCCATAATTGATATTTGATCTATGTGAGTGCTTCATCTCAACAATGGATGATTTTCATAAATTAGTGGATCTGATTGTAAAATATGATTGGCACTTTGATAACTATTTAGAAGAGGACATTCCTGTAGTGATGGAATACATTTAGAATCAGAGCAATCCAAAGGATGGAAAATTATTTCCTCTTGGTCACTCTATGGGAGGAATTTTTCTTTATGCACATCTGCCATATTCTTCTAGGACATTATATCAAAGTGGGTTAGCATCTGTTGTTACATTGGGATCATCACTTAATTACATACTTTCCAATTCCTCACTGAAGTTGTTGCTTCCTCTTACAGATCCAACACATACCCTTACTGTTTGTATTCTTCCAATAGGAACATTAATGACAACACTAATCCACTCTCACCAAAACCTCCTTATGCTTTGGATTTGATGAATCCCCAAACAGACTCCTAGACTCACATTCCCCTACTTGCCTTGTGATATAATTTCATTGTGTTTGACACATTGTACTCTAGATTGCTTGGAAGATTTTTCTTCTTCCACTTTTCAATCTTTTCCTAGTCGTTTTCCCATAGATCGTTCCCTTTAACACAAGTCTTATTCTTCTTGCTCATAGATTTGTATTTAGTACTTATAAGAAATATGATTTTTCACTAACCAAGTAATGTTGATTGGCTTGGGTAACTCACTATTATGCACCTAGGAAGGCGACATGCTTTAGAATGCAAGGTTTCAAGTCAGTATCACTTGGGATGTCTCCCTCATCTAATATGGAAATTTAGACTACAAGGAAATGTAGCATGGTGGTACCATCATCATTTGGAATTGCAAGGATGGTTAATAAAACATAATAGTGACAAGTTACCCCCCTTAATATGTTGTAGAAAGACAATCCCAAACATTGTGACTAACCCTAGAGAATTACCTATGATTAATAGGTTCAACATAGTTTGGTCCTGGAAAGAAACAACAGTAGTGGTGCAAAGAGTAAAGTTTAAACAATTGAACCTACTGCAGTGTAAGGATCAAAATTATACTATTTTTATTTGTATATATTGGGGAAAGAACTGGGGTATTAGTACAATATTTGTTTGAGAATTCGCTTCACTTTCTAGCTATGGTGAGTCCTACTGGGTTGTACTATTGCACCAAAATGGAAACTGAAGTCATATTGAGACAAGCATGGGACAAAATAACAACCTGAGTATGCCTCATTTGTTTCCCATAAAATAACCTCCTCTGTTGTAGGTGACCATTAAGTCTGTTGATAAATCAAGTATCCTTAGGGAATTTCCTCAATTCTGTAATCGACATTATTTATTTCCTCTAGTAGAGTGGTTTCTTGATGACTTCTCCTAGATGAAAATAAGCATATGGTCTGGAAAGAAGATACTGGAAAAGCATATATTTGTGTATGCACTACCACTTTTTAGATCTGAGGTCCTTTGTATTTGATATATAAATATTTTTTAATCTAGTTAAATTTGCTTCTTCCTTTTCAAATATTCTTACATTGATGTTGTACATGTTGGACTGTAATTTCAACCAAGAGCAATTCTTCCTTACACACATTAAATTTTTTGTTGGTTGTGTATGCCTATTGACTCTTGAGTTATGATTCAGATGCCAATGATAAAGTTTTCTTGATGGTTGTCTAAGGCATATAACATATCCAAATTTAACCTTCGTTGTTGTAGACAAATTTCCAGATTGACACTCCTAGGTAGATTGTTGTTAGACCTATAGAATATGTTGGAAATCAATGACCGAGGAAAGAGGTGAAAGGAAAAGTCTGAGTTGCCTTTGACTTGCTATAGAAGGAGTTGGACTCTGTAGTTGATATATTATGGAAGAAGTAATAAAAAACATCTTGTGCACAAGAAAAATGACTGAAGAATCCCTTTTTGCCAATGTAAAGCCACCATAATTACCATTTCTGAGAAAACAAGTTGGAATAATGCCTCCAAGTTAGATATGTAAAGATGACAGGTATGAAATTAATATGCCTTCTTATCCCATAGTCATTGCCAAAAATACCCTGGACAACACCCTTTGACTTGCTACATAAGGAGTTGGACTCTGTAGTTGATATATTATGGAAGAAGTAAGAAAAAAACATCTTGTGCACAAGAAAAATGACTGAAGAATCCCTTGTTTCCAATGTAAAGCCACCAAAATTACCATTTCTAAGAAAACAAGTTGGAACAATGCCTCCAAGTTAGATATGTAAAGGTGACAGGTATGAAATTAATATGCCTTCTTATCCCATGGTCATTGCCAAAAATAACCTGGACAACACCCGCTCGCCCCCCATCCCCCTCCTCTACGACCACCTTTTTTTGTTGTTATATCTATCATATACCTGTAGCCCTTTGGTGATCCTCTCTATCTCCTGAAATTGCATAGTACAATCATGATCTGGTTATAAAAGGAAAAAGGCACACTTATTCATACTTATCTGTCTTGGATTAAGCCTAGGTCATCCCTAAGAAGGCACACAGGAAAAGGTTATCCCTAAGAAGGCACACAGGAAAAGGTTAGCCCCAACCTTTATTTGTGATTAAGGTTGTCTTTGACACACTTGTGTATTAAAGATAGATCATAGACAACCCATCACAACGATCTTCTGGGAGATATCGTAGTGATCAGATTTGACAATGGGATGGGTTTCATAACATCCAGTCACCATATTTTCGTGCAAATGGTCAACCTCATGAGATATGTGACACAAATACACCAACTCTATGAAACTATGACTCGCATAGGATTTCCACTCACACGAGATTTCAGTGCCGAGCAATCTTGAGGACATTGCTTTCTTTATAAAAGCTCTTGTGAGCTTCTTTTCTTTGCAAATGAAGAAACCTAAAAACAACTAAGGTTCCATCCACCAAAGTTCCCTTTTAAACCAATTTAAAACCACTAACTCCCATCGAGTTAGCCTCATTGAATCCATCGGTGCAAGCTCAGGGTATGAATAATAATGGTTCCTCCAACTTATTGAGTAAACTACCTTGAGACTGGTTCCACCACATTAAATGAAAAGAAAATTTAATACATAAATTAGGGATCATTGTAGAAAAACTCTTAACCAAGAAGTGTATTGTAAGCACTTGTTCCAAAATCCTAGATAGAACACCCAACAATAATAATGTTGTAAGGTACATGGAATAAGAGTTATCAACAAAATAATAGGGGCCTCATCATTCAGATCCATAATAATGACTGGTCAAATTATGTAGTTAGAATGATATTAGAAAGATCAATGCACTAACAAGATAACTTTGCATTATCTTGTTTTGTCAAACTCATCTATCTCAATTTTAGATGATCGTTTCCTACAAATATATTATTCATCTTCCTTATACATTGCAATCCAAGTTGATCATTATTAGTAATATCTTGAGGTTATTCTAGCTCCTTCGCGTTTTTTGGGGTTTTGATAAGCTTTGTTGCTTATATGCATGTGAAAATCAAGTCACGAGACTGGGACTTGGGAAACACTTGAAAAAACCTATGACTCGGGCTCATGAAATATTAGGAAAAACTTTGTATGAAACTATCTTGGATTACAACCAAAGTGTTAGCTCGCTCTGCTAGTGTTTGAGTAAAGGTCCAAGTATTGCATGCAAATCCTTGTCCCTTTTGCACTTAATACTAGTCTTGTCGAAATGAATTCAACCGAAATAAATGTGTCAAAAAATTTGTAGTGTTTGTAAGGCAACTGTTTGGCTGGAAATTGATACCATGTGATTTACATTTAATGGAATGGTTTTTCTTGCTCATTTGGTGTGCAAACTCCATGCTCCCACATTTTTTCATAACATCTCCATAAAGTCATCAATTGGAGCAAAACACATTGAGCATACATATAAGGATAGTTTGGAGAGTATCGTCCTTGCAAGGACCCTCCTGAATAGGGAAAATATTCCATTTGGCTCAACCACATATAAGCTTTTTCAAAAGAGACATTTGAGCATTGGCCCATTCTACCGATCTATTATCTCGATATGAAACTCTATTTGCTATGGAGCTGTCATTATATTGTTGTTAACCTCACTAGTCAACCAATATAACACAAGTATCAATAGTTGTTTTAATTCTTTTTAAATGACTTATTCACAGTTTTACAATGCTTATAAAATTTAAAATCCAGTTATAAAATGTTTCACTGGAAGAATACTTATTTTCCATTTCTACACTGAGTAATTATAAATTGTTTTTTTTGTTGCCTATGCTTTTAGAGTCCTAGAAATAGTATTCTCCAGGGATCAAAGTACAGAGGTGGAGTCTTTGATAATGAAAAGTCATACTTGCTTAGTTCCTTTACCAAAAAAATTCAACATGAACTATGGGATGCTTCTCCAAAATCCAGTTTCTAACCAACAACATAAAAACTGGAGGAAAGAACATTAGGGTAACTAATATGATGTTATGAATCTAGTTCTGAAGGAGCAGGGCCTTGGATCTGAAGAACTGTAGCTCTAGTTTTGAAAGGATAATATTGCTGAGGTTGTATCTTGCATCCCTATAACAACATGTGGTGGTGAAGTTCTGCATTTTGTTTCAATTTCTAAAATCTATACTCTCTTTCTAGGTCTGGCATTGTGGTTAATTCTAGGGCTCGGTGGTGCATTATGTAGCTTGCATTTCTCAATAGTAGCTTTGCACTAAAGATTAAACAGGGAGCAACATTTTTTTTAATTTAAATCATTACTACATTCATTTATCAGTTCTTTTAAGTCTTTGTTATATTGTTGTTGCATTGAAGTATTCCATGAGGAATTACATTTGTATGATGGACATTTTTTACCATGCTGGGCATTTGGATGAAGAAAAATATTTTGTTACAAGATGCCAATAAAACCTAACACTACTGTGTGGATTTTTTTTCTTAATGTGGCTTGTTTATCAATCCATAGTTTGTGAATGCATGTGAATATAATACTCCTATTTAGAGGATGCAAGAACACTAGCTGTAATTGTACAATCCAAAAAAGTGGCCAGTGAAACTACCTTGTAGTATCTCCATGCAGTGCCATTGGTGAATTTTCTCTTGGATTGCTTGTTGTTAATCTATAACATACGTTTGTCTGTGACCCGAAACTTGAACCTCTTCTTCATAATATTATGGTTGGAACCTTTAATTATTCAAAAGATTATAATCATAGAGTTTAATTGCATTCTTGGCTAAATGGAATATTTAGTTGTGGTAAATATTCTCAAACAATTACTTGTTGGATACTCTGTTTTCTGCAATTCAATTTGTACATATGATGTGAGAAGTTGCTTGTTTTTTCTGTCACCTTAAGTATTCGATCTTAGTGGGTAGAAAACATAGCAGCACTAGGTTCTTGAACCCAACTTAAATTTACATCACTAGTTTGTTGCTTGGAAGATACATGTATTTGATTATGCAAGTGAATGGGTTATTTCCTTACGATCCTCCAACATATTGATCTATATATGGAGCTTACTTGTTGCCTAATAGACTAGTGAATTCAACATATTTTGTCAAATTACTCTAGGTTTCAAGTTTTTCTCAGATTTTTAATGTAAAAGTTCCACTAGATGTGCATGTGTGTTGACTAGATTACACAAGGTGTATTATTTTCACATTCTGATCAGCATTGTACTTTAAAGAATCACATCTTAAATGCAACATCCCTCCATCGCTATGTAAAAGTTTCTTTATAACTCATTTATCATCTATGGTTGTATTTATTCTAAATAGATAGAACTGTTTATTCGAAGCACATGTTCCAACTAGCTAAAAATTTTGTTTTCTATGAATTTTGTTAAACCTTATTAGTACTATACATCTGTTAATGAAGTATTTTACTGAAGTCTTAACTAACTTTTAACTTGATCAATTTACCATTTTTCTTACAGTTAAGGATAATGGATTCCTACCAAAAAAAAAAAAAATCAGCTATGTAAAAGTTGCTTTATAACTCATTTATCATCTATGGTTGTCTTTAGTCTAAACATATAGAACTATTTATTCGAAGTTCATTTTACTTTAGCACCAACTGAATTAAAAATATATTTTTTAGAATCAAATCTAAGAAAATCCATAATATAGAAGGTTTTGGAAGTGAACCTAAGAAGGATTCAAAATAATTTTCCATAATAGTTTATGTTCCAACCAAAATTACCAAATTCAACTCAGAGATGATTCAGTTAGGTTGAAGAGTAAAAGTTGGCTTGGAATCCAGAAAAACTCAGCCCATATAATGCAACTTATCAATAATAACTCGTTTCAAAGTACATAGATGATAGTGCATACTATAAAATGCCATGGAAGTTGGACAATTTACATATTTTCTAGTGGTCTACTATTAATTCGAGTAAGAAAATAGGCACAATAAGTTTTTTTTTCTCTCTCTTTTATAAATAAACGGTCGAGTGTAACTTGTGATATTCACAAATCAGACTCACCAAATCAATCCAACTCCCAAATCAAAATATCGTATATGATTAGTTAAACCATCATTGTTATTATATAAATATTCTTCAAGTGCACCTATCTTAATTTATTTGATATCCATGTCACAAAAATAAATGATAGAGGAATTTGGGAAATCATATCTTGACTAGTAATCATCTTGTTCAATGTGAATTTCACCCAAGGTTGGATGTTTAGAGTAATAACAATGAAACAAGTTAAAGTGAAAGAATGTGTATGCACGACTTAAAAAGGAGATAAAGACAGAACAATCATAGCACATTCATGAAAAGAAATAGTTTTCATTTTCAACAAATAAATTCAAACCTATTGGAGCCAGGATTATCCAACAAAAACAAACAATATTCTTGAAAGGAAGATTCATTACATACATTTTAATAATGACATGGGAAAGTTTAGACTAGGCACAATGCACTCTTCCTGAAAATGACTTTGATAAAGCTTGTGACATGTTTGTATGGGATTTCATTTGGGATATGATGACAAGGGTTAGGTTTGAAATTTTTTCCACTAGATGCAATAGAAAAAAAAATTCTAATGCGATGACCACCATTTATGAGAATAATGCACTTGAAAGTCACACCACTTCCAATATTGATTTGACAGGGTTACCCCACCATACATATTTATCAATTTATCTTGTAACAAATTCGCTTGTCCATTTTCTAGATGCAAAGCGACTAGAGGGGTGGCTTAAGGGAATTGCTAGGCCATTTTCTAGATGGAAACTGGCTAGAGGGATGGATTAAGGGAATTTTGTTGCCATGTGGTAGCTAATTATTTCATTGTTATTTCATTGATGATTCAACACTCAACACATTGTACTATCTCAACACATTTTTTAGGATGCATGGCATGAAGCTCTTCTTCAACTCACAATCATATTTACATATATACATGTTAGCAAGAAAGATGGAGATACAATGCATAGTGTAAAGGGTTTGGAAGTACCAGGGTGGCCGCGGGTGGGTATATTCTTGATTTCGAAATTCGAATTCCACGGATGTCGGCTTCATGAACAAGCACATACACCTCATTCTGGAAGGGTTTCTGATTCTTTCATTCGATATGAATATCCAGAAAGATGCAAAAATAACAACAAATACTTCACGGTTCCCCTGTAACCCCGAGGAGATGTACCTAAAAAAAAAAACATTCCATTAAATTGGGGCGAGTGAGAACTGGAAGCCAATCCACACCAAATGGAGAGGGTGAAATCATCCCCAAAAAACTCCATTCCTAGAAATTTTTGTGAATGGAAGGTTGCAGCATAAATTTTAGTGGGTGAAAACCAATTCTCTCCTCTCCTTTTGTAAATACATATTGGCTAATCCTATATATATAATTTTTTTTAATAAATTGAGGGCGAATAATAAAAATAAAAATAAAGCACGCCAAGTCAAAAATTTCGCCCAACCAAAATTTGAAATTTGCTAATTTCGTCAATCTGCGAAATTTCACCCCTAAAATCATCCTCATTGTGCAGCCAAGGGAGTGTTAAAGAAAAAAAATTGAGATTTATCCTAATTAAAAGAAATACTTGAGGTTGCCATGAACTATGGAAGGAATTGATCAATTGCTCTGGATTCCCTAGCAGTGGGAGTGCCCATGAACATGATGTCATATACAAATTGCTAATGAGAGTTGGAAAGATTGTCACTATGAAGACGAAGTCCCCTGATTTTATTGTTGCTTACCGCAGCATTCAAAGCACGTCCAAGGCCTTCTGCCATAAGGATGAAGAGAAAGGGAGAAAGGGGGTCTCCATGTATGATACCTCTAGAGGAAGAAAAGGTGGTTGAGGGTGAGCCATTAATGATACTAGAGAAGAAAGTAATGGAGGTTAGGGAGAGGATCCATTTTACCCAGGTGGGAGAAAATCCAAAAGCAAGAATAACTTGTTGGATGTATTTCCATCTAAGTTTGTCGAAGGCTTTTGACATTTCAAGATTGATCAACATACCTAGAGTTTTCTAGGATTTCATGGAGTGGATGACTTCGTGGGCTAAGAGGATGTCATCAAGGATTTGTCTACCTTCCACAGAACCAGTTTGTTCGGAGGAGATGAGAGAGGGGAGAAAGATCTTAAGGCGATTGCCTATGGATTTTGTTAATATTTTGTAAACTACATTGCAGAGAGTGATGGAGTGAAATTTTCTAGGCTCGTCAAAATGCTCTTCTTTAGGGATGAGTGTGAGGAAGGTGTAATTCAAGGTAGGGGGAACATTGGTGAACTTGCTGGAGTCTTCAACAAGATCCAAAACATCCTGCTTTATGATGTGTCAGTAGGAATGAAAGAAATTTGTGGTGAGACTCTCGAGTCCTGGGGCTTTATCTTTGGGAATTTTCATAACAAATCTTTCAATCTCTTCTAGGGGGGAAGGTCTGAGGAGGAAGTCATTCTTCTCTTGGGACACCAGTTTGGGGATATTTTGGGTGATTTCTCTGATGGTTGTCCTTCTATCTTTGATAGGCTCGGTAAGAAGGTTTCGATAAAAGGAGGTTAGCTCCCTCTCAATGTTAGCGTGCTACGTGAGGTTGTTACCATTGTTGTCCTTTATACTGGAGATACGGTTTTGGAATCTGCGTTGTATGGTCGATCGGTGAAAGAATCCGGTGTTCTTTTCAACCTCTTTCATCCACCTTGCTCTAGATTTCTTCTTCCAAATGAATTCTTATTGTCTATGGTGGATTGAGAGATCTTCTTGAATATTTTCCTCTTCCTTGGTTATTCGATCTGTGTGCCCCTCTTGAATTATAGATTGTTGTATCCTTTTCAATTGAGTTTCCAGGTTTTGTTTGGCTTGGAAAATGTTGCCAAACTCCTATTTATTCCATTGTTTGATGCAACCTTTGAGATATTTAAGCTTCTGCTGGAATTTGATCATTTAGAAGAAGAGGATGGACAGATCTTGTTCCAACATATTTGTATTTTATCAAGAAAGCTTTGGTGGTCAAGCTAGAAGTGTTCAAAGTGAAAAGGGAAATTTAAGGGGTTGCCTTTGATATCCATTATCAACTCAATCGGCTAGTGATCGCCATCGGAGTTGTAGTAAGGAAGGATTTTGGTTGAGATGGGGATTTCAACCATCATGAGAGTTGTTGATAAAAGGAAGCGGTCCAATCGGGAGGTGATCTGAGATTTTCCTCTTCTTTTATTGTTCCAAGTATGCATGCCATTGGATGTTTCTAATTCAATCCAGACTGATTGTTGAATGGTGGAGAGGAAGTGCATGGAATCTTAGTCAAGTTTACAAATGCCTCCTTTCTTTTTTGCAAGGGAAGAAATCATGTTGAAATCCCCTCCTATTAACTAGTAAATGGTGCCTATGATGTGTTGGAGGTTGCAGAGAGACTAGAGAAATTTTGGATTGTCAGGGGAAAGGGTAGGCCCATAAACATTGGTGGGACACCCAGAGTTGGAGGATCCAATAAGAAAAAAATGGGTCGAGAGGGAGGAGAATGAGGAGAATAAATTGAAGAGGGAGACAATTAGCGGATCCCAAATGATACCAAGGACCCCAACGAAGCCCAGATCATCTGTGGAAATAGCATTAGAACCAGGCCAAAGACGAGAAGCTAGGTGAGTGAAATGTTCACAGGAGCATTTGGTTTCTAGCAACATGCAGATATTGGGTTTTTCTTTGGATAAGAGGGTTTTGATCATCTGGAGTTTTATTTTTCCATTTAAACCCCTTATATTCCATGATGATATCTTCATAGTAAAGGGTTGGCATAGGAGTTGAACAACTCTGTGAGGGGAGGGATTATTCTATAATTAAAGAGAATTTTCCCAATATAAGTTGCTTGTTGGTGGGTCGACCCCTTATTTTATCATCTCTGGATGAGATTGGAGGCTCCTCCATGTGATGGGTTTTTAATAAAAAAGAGGGAGAATTTGTGTGCATACCTGGGATGACAGTTGTAGATCCACCAGTGGCTTTGATGAGGGCTTGTTGGAGAAGTTGTACTTGTCGTTCAGGAATATATTGAAGTTCCCTTAATTCGCATGCAATGATGATTGACTGAAGATACAAGTCACCCAGTTCCATTTCATCTCCCTCCTCATAATTTGTTTGTTCAGGGGGGTCTTCATTTATGAATTCCTCATCCATGGTGGGTTATCTGTTCATTGTTTTCATCTTTTTGGTGCTTTCCTCTATTGTATGTGATTCATGTTTTGTTCTAGGGTGTTGCAGTGGTGGTGATTCTTTAATGGGTTGTTCATTAGATATCTCGTTCATTTGCAAGATAGAATTATAGTTGTTTTTGGTAGAAATGGGCTGAGTGCTTGGAGGTGTTGTCGCTCGACGCCCCTATCTTCGACGATTTTTTACTTGCTCAAATCCTTCCTCATATTTTTTTGTTTTTTCAGAGTTGAGGGTTGATTTTTGATTAACTGGAAAGTCCCTAAATAAATGGCCATTCTCATGACAACGTTTACACCGGAAGGGAATATGTTTATAATCCAGGGTTTGTTTCCATTCCTCATTCTGATAGCTTAAGAAAATGGCTTCTAGCAAAGCCATGGTGAGATTTGTGTAAACGTAGATACGAGCATATGATGTGTACTTACCCTACTTTGTGAGTTCATAAATTTTCACGAATGTTCCCAATGAATTGTCAATGCATTCAAGTATTTATGGGTCCCAAAATATTGTGGGCAGCGAGTACATACAGATCCAAACAGGGGCCATCGTCAAGTCTTCCTTGTCTGGACTGAATCGTTATGTCCATGGTCAAAGGTAGAGACCTACTAAGTTGAAGAAATAGGGGCATCCCTTGAACACCTTATCTTTGTCCTCCTGGTTGGAAGAAATGATAGTGAAAAATCCCTTTGAACTAAGTTTGAGATCGACTTGTCCTTTTGGCTTCCAGGTGTGCTTGATTCAATAATTGAGGGATTTTTAGGTGGCAAAATACCCATAAATTTTCCAGATTTTCGATGGTTTTGGGAAGACATTTTCTGGTACGAGCAAATTTTTTGAACCATATATGTCACCAGGGTCGTTCATTTCCATTTTTTATGCCCTTTGTTTTCCTTCCCATTGATTGGGAGTCTCCTCTAGCTACATTGAAGGTCGCGAGCTATTCAATTGAGGTTGATTGTGGTGTGGCTTGCGCCCCACAACCACACCACTGTAGGAGGGGGAGGATCCCCCTCCTTTGCCATGTGTCATGGCGGTGCACCGGATTGAATATGTAGAGTTGAGTGTATTAGTTGAAACCCTAACTTCCCTCCAAGAATGAGACATCTAAAAATATCGATAAAGAAGACATGTTATCAAAAGAGAGAAAAAGTAGAAAAAAATCCACCTTATTTGTTCAATTGTTTTCCTCCTTCCATCAAGATAGTGGAGATAAAGAATAATAGGTTACTCATTTCATTGCCCACTACTTTAACAACTTTGGGAAAAAAATAAAATAAAATTGATATTGAAACATCCTTTTAAATTTCAGTTTGTTTATTTCAATGCTACCCAACAAGATATTTTAGTACTTATGCCCCTCCATAAACATGGATAGATATTATATATGGATAATAATTTGTAATTTTGGATTTGATGAAATTGTTATTTTTAATGCATAAATGGATCTAGCTCCCTCGATTACCTTTATTGCAACTAGATTTTGCAATGTTAACATATGATATATACAATTCCATCAATCCAAATTCATTCTTGTCGGATTTCAAGCCAAAAGTGTCGATTTCCATTCTCGTTATTTTGAGTGATTGGAAGAGTAAGAATTTGTAGTGTGTTTAGACTTTGGTGGTAAGAAAAAGATACACTTAACATTTATGGCGAGTCCATTTTTTTGGGTGAGGTAAAGTTCCACCTTGATCCACTCATTTTTTCCAAATTCTTATGATTTTGGTTATCTTAAAATGTATCAAAACCCTCTAGAAATATTTATGATCAAAATTTCATCAAATTCTGACTTTTAAAAAATTCTTATTAAGTTTGAAAAAGAATTTCCACTTAGAAAATAAATTTAGCTATTTATTAACTTACTTTTAAAATAAATAAATAGAAATAATAGTTATTAAGAAGAAAAAATATCAACATATAAAAGGACCAAATTAAAAATTCATAAACGCATCATGATACAATAAATTGATACATGGAAATCAAGTAGCATTTATACTATAAGGGATAAAATGTTTGAATGCTGATAAGAACACGCCGAATAAATTAGATACATGTAAATTAAGTATTCTTTACATGGAAAGTGAGGAAATGTTAAATATAAATATCAAATTAAATGTTTATAAAAATATTTATTTTTAATGATCAAAGTTAAAAACTATATTATATAATAAATTAGATACTTGTAAATTAAGTATTGTTTACATAGAAAGTGAGGAAATGTTAAATATAAATATTAAATTAAATGTTTATAAAATTATATTTTTATAATAATCAAAATTAAAAATTTATAGTTTTTAATGAGTTTACAATTTTAAATTTTTTTATAGTTTTTAAGGAGTTTACACCATTTTAAAAGTGTAATATAAAAATTAATTAAAAAATTAATCATTTATGAAAGATAATAAATATTATAAAATTTCAAATAAAACACATTTATAATAATTTATCAATGTTGTAACTCCCAAGTCATGTTTAATGATCATTGCACCTTTTAATGATCACGTATTTCTTGTGCATTATGAGATTAACTGTAATATCGGAGTCAAACAAGGTTGTTCCTTGTCCCTTTGCTATAGCGGGAAAACCCCCCTATGGACTACACTAGGGTTCAACATGTAGGCAGATCTAACCGTCCAAAAGTTTCCTACTTTTCTAACTACCCCGAATACACCCCAGATTCATACACGAAAGACAAAGTGAAAATATCAGGTAACTTTACCTTTTACTCCGGGTCCGGTGTCGATCCTCTCGCGTTTGATAGCTCCGCTGACTACAAGCCTCCTCCCAAGGTTGACCTGCATTCACAAACAGATAAACAGAAAAATACAAAACATGCATCTCGTATGTAAATCATGGGTTAGATGTTAGTATAATACATCAATCGAATACAAATATTTGACACGTCATATTTAGGGACAGAAAAAGTATTTCTTTTATTGATATCACAATGTTTACTTACAACAAGGTTGACGACTGCTCCACGAACCTAGTCAGGGATCCTCTTCACCAAGCTCCAACTGCGCTTCCACGTATCTTTATCCTCTCACACTTCTTCTAGGGAAATGGCATAGGCTTATGATGGAGGAAAAAGGGCAAGAATGGGAAACTCTGATGCAAATCTCACAAGGTGGTTGCAATTCTTGGGGCAAGGAGGGGCTATGAAACAAGCATAGTTTCATTGTTCTTATTCTTATGTTATGAATGAGACCCCAACACCTCTTTTTATATGAAAAAAAGATCGTTATTCGGTTGGGTGACGGGCTATAGGCGGTGGGACAGTTGGGAAACTACCCAATAGCCCATAATCTCAATGAATTCCTTGCAACTTTTTAATTTTTGAAACTTTTGTGAGTATACGCGGGTTGTAATGGTCCAGCTAGCATATGTACGCGTGTTTTAGTGGTGCAACAAGCGTATGTACACGGGCAGTAGTGGTGCAGAGTGCATACATCTTCAAAAATAGTGTTTTTAAGAAGAGTTGCTCAATGATGGCTTGGAAAAATTTCCATGTAAGAGGGCTAAAAGTCAGGTGTGCATGTATGGAGCAATTTAGGGTTATAACAAATTCCCACTAATGTGTGAGTTCAGAAGAGAATCTGATGGCCGAAATACATTACAAAATATTCACCAATGTACGAAGCAAGTGAGCCCGGGATCGGAGTTCGGGAGGTGCCATCTGCAAATATAACAATTGTCTCACTGAGGAGGGCATACAGATGCTCGGGATGAAATGAATCATGGCTTCCAATCAAATATACTGCAGATCCATGTCATATAACTATATAAAGTGTAGCCGTGAGCAATACACAACGGATCTATATCTCAAAATCAAAGATATACATGTATAGTATCCATCTTCAAGAAGCTAATGACATCTGATGGCTGGAGATGAGGCCTTCAGAGCTCAAGCAACAAATTCAAGATCTTCAAAACTCGGGTAGGAGTGTAATGTGAGTGTATGAATTCACTACCCAGAGGTCTTTGACGGCTCTTCAGGGAATATAGAAGAGGATCTCGATGATCAGGCATAGAACTTCATTGATTTCGAACAAGGACTTGATTGGACTTTCGAGATGGTCGGGCATGAGGTCAAGAGACAAACTTCAGAAAGGCCGACTCAGGTTGGGTAAAACTTCCCTTGGACAAAAGAACGATTGATGATCAGACTCAGGCAGCATGGCATTGACATAAGTTCACGATGCATGAGGCAACACAAAATCTCCATATGTTTGGAAGGATAACCAAATGGAGGAGGACACAAATCTATGTTACGAGAACAACTTCCTAAGGTCATATTAAATCCCAATGCTTGACAAACAAACAGAAGGATGTGCTTTGTCCAAGGGTGACTCATTGTGCTGCCAGAAAAGAAAATATATTTCCCGTCCTCTTTTTGGGGTATATTTGATTTTTTTGTCTTTTTCAATGTTTTTAAGGAGCTTGAAAAAGAATAAAAGAATGCTACATTACAAAGGAGGAACAAGTGTCGCAAGCATACTAGTTCCAAGCGCAAGGAGCACACTAATGTTCATAGCAAGGAAACATTGGCAGGCAAAGGACACTCGAAGAAAATTCCTCCATGGGTCAAGGTTTCGGGTCGCAGAGGCAAAGTGTTGCCAGGCTTGCATATAAGGCATGCTACAAAGGTTCAGTTGAGAGCAACATGGAGCCGACATTAGGCCAAATATGCAGAGATGAAAATGCGATAAGCATGACACGATGAAACCCCTTCGATGTATTTTTACAAGCCTAGAGAAGGTAATCTCAGTGTTTTTTTCACGTTTAGAGAGTATGAAAAAACATAAAAGAAGACTCCACTGGGGTACCTTTTTCAAAAATAGTCTATTCGGCTCGAAAAAGGGATAAAATAGAACCGAAAAGACATCTATTTAGAACCATTTTAACGAGTGTGACACAGACAAGACCACTCGGAAATCTTCTCAATGTTAAGGAGTCTAGAAAGAGCTTAACTATGGACTCTATATGGTGTGTTCTTCTGTACCAATTTAACGAGTGTGAAGGAACAAGGTCACTCGGCGATCTTTTCAATTTTAAGGATTTTGAAAAGAGCTTAACTATGGACTTTGTATAGTATGTTTTTCTAGACCAATTAACGAGTGTGAAAGATCAAAGTCACTTGACGATCTTTTCAATTTTAGGGAGTCTGAAAAGAGCTTAACAATGCACTCCGTGGGGGTTCCTTTTTTGTAAATATAGTCCCTCAAGCCCAAAAAAGGGTTAAAATTATACCTGAGAATACTCTTCTAGCAAACCAAAGTTCCTAGAGTATACCTTTGTTCGTACAATTGACCATCCAGACCGAAAAAGGGGTAAACTACCGCCGGACAAACATGCCTTCAAGTTTTAATTTGGCGAGCGTGAAGGACAACAAGATCGCTCGGAAATATTTTCATGTTTAGAGAGTCTGAAAAGGTCTTAAAGAAGACTCATTTTTGGGAGTCCTAAGGGTGAGGCCAAGAGCGATGACACATCGGACGTATGAGGCTCAGTCTTGTAATCATGATAGGACTAAAAGGATTCTCGAGCCTAAAGTCATTAACGATGGCATGGACGCCAAAATGCAATAAGGATCTACCTAAGGCATCCATGTAAAGGTAGGCTCTACCACCTCACCACAACACTTCTAAAGAAGTAATGATGGTTCCGTACCGCAGTTCGGTAAGGTCGATCTTATGGAAAAGTGGAAAAGACAATGAGATGCAGAAAGTGGAGGTGGAATCCTAACTTAAATGCAAAAAGTTGGAAAAATGAATTTTACCAAAGGACCTTTAAAAGTGACCCATCTCCCAAAAATATTTCCAAACCAAAAGTGAAGTGTATCATAACATCCAATGAGAAACTCAAGAACCATACTAGATGATTTTCAAGCCAGAAAAAATGACAAAAGGGTTCAAAAAAGTGGCAAAAAAGGCCAAAAAAGTCTATAAATAGAAGCTGAAAATTCATTTTCACCATTGCAAATTGAGAATGAACCAAAAAGCTAAAAAGACCCCTTTGCTACAAAATTTGATTATGGGAGCTTCAGAGAACAAAATGAACTTTCGCTCGGACCAAGTAAGTACAAATCAACCCCTCTTACATTTCCATACTTCCTTTATGCATTTATTTTAGTTTTTGGGGGGTCACGCCTTCCTAAAAAATGGTGGCCCTGCGTGTACGTGGGTTATCTAAGGACAACCCGCGTATGCCCATGGACAGAAAACAATCTGCTCATGTGCATATGCGACTGTGTCCAAGATAGCCCGCATACACCCTCAAGAACATGGAAAAAATGAAAATAAAAGAGCTAACTCCCTCCATGAACTTGTCATTTGACAGGATGTATGTCCACTGGAGAGAGAGGGAGCACGAAGACATTGATATTTAGGGTTATAAAACCCCTACCCTTTTTGGGATATACATTGACAAGTTAGAAGAATTCTTGGAAAAAGAAGGTTGTGTCGGTCCTTCTCTCACTGGTATAGTCATCAATCTTCTTCTTTATGCTGGTGATATCGTTCTTATGGCAAGGAGTCCCCATGATCTTGAAAACCAACTAAGAATCCTCAAGGATTTTTGCTCCAATATGGGTATGATTGTTAATACTGATAAGACTAAGGTCATGATTATTAAATCCAATAAGATCCCTTATGATACCTTTGTATATGACAACAACAACTTGGAGGAAGTGACTTCATACAAATTTCTTGGAATTGATATTCACCACAAGTTCAATTGGAATTATAGCATTGAGAAAAGGATTATTGGGGGATGGAAAGATTATTACGGGCTTGAAAAGAATTGTAAATCAGCTGATCTTTGGAGTTGGGATAAAAAGAAACTCCTCTTTGTGACTCTTGTTACACCTGTTATTCTTTATGGATGTGAAGTCTGGGGTTGTAGTATCTCTCGTGAATCCTGGAGAAAGATAGAGAAAATACAAAAGAATTTTATAACCTATAATCTCAAAATTAAAGGAAACACGCCCTATCCAATCCTCCTCTTAGAAACAAGCCTCTCCCCCATTGAGAGCATGGCTATGACTAGATACCTAATGTATAAGAACAAGTTAAACAACATGGAAGACAAGAGGATACCTAAAATTGCTTCAAAATCAAGTCATAACCACCATCAACTCAAGCGAGGATGGCATAAAGACACCCGGTCTTGGATAAACTATTGGGGAATCATGGAAGAAACCATTTTGCAGAATAAAGATACTATTAAAAAAATGTCAAATCAAAATTTAAGGAGAAAATGTGGTGTGATAAAGAGTTAGAGGAAAAAAGAAAATTAAGGTATTATAAAGATGTAATCAACCCTAATCTAGAAGATCAAAATAATATATCTATTTTTCCAAGTGTAAAGAAAAAAATAAGCATTGTTAAGATAAGAACAAATTATCATGAGCTCCATAGTGAAACTGTGCGTTGGTCAATTCCTAAAACAACATGGGATGAAAGCTTCCTAACCTCTTAACTCAACAAAAGTATGGTGATCTTGGAAAGCTTCTCTTAATGCTTTTTGAGCACAAAAACAAAATTCTAAAGAATCACAAGTAATAACTTACCCTCTTAAGGTCTGATAGACCAATTCGGTCTTAGTGGACGTTAATCATCATCATCATCATTAAAAATGGATATGAATCAGGATCAAGATCAAATTTCCACAATTATTACTAACTCCCAACATCTCAAGAAAAAAATCATATTGATTCGTGTTGACTCTCATCTAATATATAGCCCCATTACTAACCCAATGTATATCAATCAAATTGAAATTATCTTGGTCCTTGTATTAATAAAGAAAATACCTTATTAGTCCCTACCGAAGGTGTAGAGGGACTATAGTGATCAATAATTCGTTGACTTCATATTAGTTTGTCTTTTGACCAAAAATATTTGCATAATATCTATTGTTGGAACTAGGGAACTAAAAACATTGATTTTTATATAATAAAAAATACCATATATGTCATGATCTGATTGGATAATAGATTGGAGGTCTTATTTCCAGCCTCAATAGTCCCAATGTTTTATATGTTAGCATATCCAAAGTTTTTTATCATATACGGTCTTTCTGAATTTTTACTTTTATTCTTGAAAGGTTTGGATATGCAAAGTTTTGAAGATAGAGAGTCAGGTTTTTATTAGTTCACTTCGTATTACTTTGTCCTTTGAATAATATTTTTTTTTACATACCCTCTATTGTTCGAACTATTGTTACTTACTTTTTTATTATTGTTATAAAATAATATAATAATGTTTTTTCGTATGTAACAAAGCTGCCACACTGCATTCTTTCTTAAATGTTTACACAACAGTCCTAACAGACTTAAATGTTTACCTAACAGGCCTCACAGCCTTAAATGTTTACTTAACAGGCTTGTTACAATACATTTTCCTCCATTTTTTTTTATATATATTTTTTGTTTTATGCGATGTTCTTTGCAGTGAATATGGGCAAATAGTGTTCTTTAGCGACATCACTGGTTCAGTGGTTCATGTTTTCTCCTTACTTGTTCATTGGTTTCCTTTTTGCCTGTTGTTGTTGTTCTTGTTTTCTTGTTGGTCTTGTTGTAGTTTGCATGCTTGGGTTTCTGCAACCGCGATTGGAGTTGGCCTTATGTTGTTCCCCATCGACGGGTAGGTTTCAATGTTGTGTTTAGCCTCCTCTGCTATTTACAGTTTGCAGGTGAGACATTTCATTGCTGGGGATGCCTAAGTCGAAATCTTCTTGCAAAACATCTTTGTATGCGAGGAGAAAATACAATTCCCTTTTCCTATACGCCATTGTGGTTGCGATTGAGGTAGGTTTTGTGTCAAACATTGGCGATCAGGAACGAGACGAAGACAATGTTACATTCTTGCTTCTCTGGTCATAGTTATCACATACAAATATGGACAGCAAGAGGATTTTGAATGCTCCTAGTATTGAAAAATACCAACAGTGAAAATTGCACCTTTCTTTAGGGGAATTACTGGTTCAGTGGTCCATGCTTGCTCCTTTCTTGTTCATTGGTTTCATGTTTTCATGTTTCTCTTGTTCTTGTTTGCATGTTGGTCTTATTGCAGTTTTCACATTTGGGTTTCTGCAACCGTGATTGGAACTTCCCTTCTATTGTTCCCCATCGACGGGTAGGTTTCGGCGTCATGTTTAGCTTCCTTTGTTATTTGCAGTTTGCAGGTGAGAAATTTCACTGTTGGGGATGCCTGAGTCGAAATCCTCTTGCAAAACATCTTTGTATGTGGGGAGAAAATATGATTTCCTTTTCCTATATGTCACTGTGGTTGCAATTGAGGTAGGTTCAATGTCGAACATTGGCGACCAGGAATGAGACAAAGGCAACATTACAGTCCTGCTTCTCTGGTCGTAGTAATCACATACACGGATGGATAGGAAGAGGATTTTGAACGCTCCCAGTATTGAAAAATACCAACCATTAAAACTCCACCTTTCTTAATTGCTTGCATAATTGCAGGCCTTTGGACGGTGTTCACAACCTTAAATGTTTACCTGACAGGCCTCACAGCCTTAAATGTTTTCTTAACAGATGTGTTACAATACATTTTCCTCCGAAATTTTTGATACAATCTTGTGTGCAATGAATTTGGCCAATATTGTTCTTCACCAACATTCCTAGTCGGTTGGTTGGTGCTTGCTCCTTGGTTCGCTGGATGTTTCTTATTATTGTTTGATTCAACTTTGGAGGGTTGAGGTCCTGCAGCTGCAATTGGGCCTTTTGGTGCTTTTGTTGCACGAAATTGCAAGTAGTCAGCGCTCCCTAGTGTATCATGACAAGGGACTAATCGCCTCTCGTGGATCCTTGAAATCTGGTGGTGGTGAGTTTACCAATCACCTGTAGGTTTTGTTGTAACAACGGCCGTACTAACAACAAATGGTATCAGAGCTAGAGGTCACGAGTTCGATACACACTCAGCTCGCACTGAGGGGGAGATTGTTGCACGAAATTGCAATTAGTCAGCGCTCCCCAGTGTATTGTGACAAGGGACTAATTGCCTCTCATGGATCCTTGAAATCTGGCGGTGGTGAGTTTACCAATCACCTGTGGGTTTTGGTGTAACGGTAGTTGTACTACCAACAGCTTCTTCATTGGTTTGTTATTTGTTGCTTGTTGTTATTTGCTTCAACTTTGAAAGGTTGGGGTCTTGCATCTGCAGTTGGACCTGTTGTTACAGTTTGTGGGCCAAGGGTTGCGCTTATGTCCTTCTCCATTCACCGGTGGGTCTCGGTTTTGCGATTGCATTCTTGCATAGTTTTATAGGCCTGTTGCAATACATTTTTTTCCATCTATATATTCACATCACGAGTCTGACCGACCATCGTTTGTTTGCATACTTAGCCAATTTCTTCTAAACTTGCTCATTTTTCCCTTTTGTTCTTACCCTCTATTATGCATTTTTGGTTCTATACTTTGTCACATTTATTTGCTCGCGAGTTCCTGGTGTGGTGAACTGACAAATCATCATCTCCATCTATATATTCACATCATGAGTCCAACCAACCGTCGTTCATTTTCATACTTAGCCAATTTTATGAACGCGGATCTGCGGATAGGTGTTATCGAACTCTGGTAACCCATGTTCGGGGTATACATATTGCACCCAAAACTTTCGTGCTCTACAATTTGACCCGGACTCCTCAAACTCGCAAGCCTGACTCTACCTATGATGACTCTGTTTGTCCGACCTTCCTTTCCATACTTAGTCAAGTCTTCAAAGTTTCACGGGTTCACGCACTCCCGGGTTCAGAAACGTTTAAAAGCATTACCTTCTGCCCTTCCCAATGCACATTAATTATTCTTTTACTATTGACAACCCACCAGACAATTTCAAAAAAATTGTATTTAATAAGCAGAAAGCTCGAGGACATCTCCCGTTAAAACACATTAACATGCAAATATTATGGGATCTGATAAAAAAAATTGCGTCCATTTTTAATTTGCAAAAAGTGTTGGTTATTTTAGTTTTTTAAAGGCATCATCATAGTAACCATGCAATATTGTACTACCACGCTGCCATCCACAAACGTGTCATCCACATAGGTCTTGATGTCATGTCACTCTTTAATACTGTGCATATATTATAGGTTGTCATATTTGAGAATTTGCTTGCATATGGGAATGTTAACTCGTGTTATTAGTGACTATTCAACACACATATTCGAAAATATTAGCATTAATACGCGAAAATATCGAGGGCATATTCCATTAAAATGAATTAAATCAAACTGTACGGAAGATTATACTATCATCCTCCATCGTTCATTTTAAATACTTATTCCCATTTCTCTCTATCATCGAAGAGTTGGGCTTTAAGGTGCCTTCGTTGTAATGTTCCTGGTCATGGACATGTGAGACAACTTAGAGATGCCATTTAGGCCCAATTGAAAGAGGAAGGAATGGTTTTATGTGACGTTAGAAAAACTCTGTTAGCCAACAAAATCTCAGACACACACACAAAAAATCAAGTATATTGTGATTGGTGTTCTCCCTGTATTCGATGCTTTCGTTAGTTGAAAGAATTGCCTAAATATTTGTGTTGAACTTATTTGTTTTTTTACTAGGAGTTGGAAGGGACTTTTAGGTCACCTGCAAAATGCTCCTTCGTTGAAGGATATAGTTTCTTCCAACAACACAGATTTGGCAAGTGTATCAAATTCTGCAGACCACACAAGAATTTATCTTTCGTCAGAGGAGTCGCACATACCGTGGCTTGCAAAATGGTCTGGAATATTTGTAAATGACGCGAAATATTACTCCATTCGCGAATATACTTAGAAGGAAATTATAAATTTGGATCATCGCGAGTATGAGAAACTCTATGGGTAGTTGAATCAACATCCTAAAATTACAGGAGTTTCTATTTCAAGTTTGTTGAGCTACTTATGGGTGTGGTATTAGACTTGATAGAAATTCATATTCTTTGTCAAAGTTTGTTCAGCGTCCTCTGGATGTAGTAACAGACTCCACAAAAAATCAACTTTCTATCGCTACTGCACATTTGTTTCACTATTCCTATGCATATGATTGCATTTGGGTCGATGAGCTTGCCCCTCTTTTCAAGAATTTTCTCCTCCTACTTGAAGGTGGGTATATAACTGTTGAAATAATGTAACTGCGAAGAGCATTCTTATTATTTTGTTATTGGATTAAATCCCCATTGTGGATTAATCATGTCATTATTATTATTTTTATTATTAGATTAATCCCCATTGAGGATTAATCAAGTCGGTAAT
>ML778996.1:2202315-2227273 GCA_009831015.1 Picea engelmannii
GTATAAGGACCAAATCCCCTTTTGCGGATTGGTCATCGGACAATTATAATGTAAAGAATAAGAAGTCGGCCCCAACAGTTATATTGAAAGGGCCAGATTTAATTAAAGGTGGATTTACCCACCCAGTGTGAGAGGTCGGCCCTACCAGAATGGTGACTCTTCACACGTGCCAGATTAGTATAAATAAGAGGCTAGCGCCTCACTTCCATGACACACTTCACTTGCTCATGTTCTTATGAGGCAAGGTGATATTTCAAGTTAGTGAAAGAAGAAGAAGGGTGGCGCATCTCTTGGAGGAGGATTTTCTGTATTGGTTGAGTTATCTCTTGAACTCTTGATAAGCTATTTATGATAAGGAAGTTTTTGCTGGGTTTTCTTCCCCTAGAGGGTTTCCCAGGATAAATGTTGTGTCTATTGGGGATGTGTATTTCTCAGTGATCTTGTGGTTATTATGCTCTTATCTTTATGAAATGCAAAGAACTATAATATCAGCATAAAACATTAACAATAACCAGGGAACAATGCCCTCAAAAGTTTCTAATGCCTACATGGACATGTAACTGGGAAAATTTAATGGGAAGGAATTCTGGATTATGGAATTTGCAACACTTTCTGAAGATTACTTTATACTACCACCTTCTGCAAGAAGTTTGGCATGTTCAGGTAATGATTTGGTTTCTAAAAAACACCTTTTACTACCACCTTCATGTAATCATTTCATTTCATTATTTAGAAGAGACATGAATGAAGTGGTGTATTCCAAAGCTGTTTCCACCTAATATCAATCTCCCTGATGTTTTCCTTGCTTTGGATAAGGAAAATGCATTTCTTCTGTTGCAGTGGATCCAATATTTGAAAAAAAGAATAAAAAGAATTGCTCGAACGATACAATTTATTATTTTTTTAAATATAGAACAATGTATTTTTTGAACACACAGTTGTTCGAAAATTTTTAGCTGTTGTTTGGGATTCACATCCTCCAAGGATGTTAATTGATCACACAATTAATATTTCTTGTGCCAATGCAATCAAGTCGTCATCCACTATGGAAATTGCATTAAGACTGTAATGTCAGATAATAGATGTTTGAATTTTTCTTAATGTCAAGGTCATTATCACACAGGACACCCAACGTCCAAAGATTTATGGACTCAAAGAAACATTGTAGTTGTCAAGACAAAGCAACACTAAAGTTGATGTTCTTTGCAGGTCTGACAATCCTGCAGTCTAAGTGCTTTGAAAATGACAACCCTTCTTGTTCACCACATTGACGCACTACAGTCAATAACACTGTTCCCATTTCCACCGCCAGTGTCGATGTCCGAAGACGAATCTATCTGGAGCCTGGGGTCACCGCCAGTGTGGATTCCTGAAGGTGAAACTTCCTGGAGCCTAGGATCATGAATTCTTACACTTGACATTAGTATCAGTAGTGATTTAAATTTGATTGTATGTCAAGTCTGTTACTACATCCAGAGGTCGCTCAACACTTTTTGACATAGAAACTGGTTGTTTTTCAAGTCTATTGCAACTTTGGCATAAAATGTTCTGTAATTTTAGAATGTTGATTCAAATGCACATACAATTTCTCACGTTTGTGAGTATCCAATTTTATAATTTCTTTATAAGTGTATTCGGGTATGGAGTAATATTGGACATCACTTTTGAATATTCTAGACCATTTTGTGGGCCACGATGTCTTCCACCCCTGTCGGGTATGTGTTATATTCTTTGCATGTGTGTGTGTAGGCACGTCAGATATGACAACTGCATCTGACGATCCCTCTAGTAGTGCCCATTGTGTCGTGTGCGTTGGGCGCTTTCCTAGTGGGGTCCCAGGGGGGGCAGGTATGCCCCCCCTGGTTACACGTAGCCTTCGACAACGGGCGGTAACCCGAGGCAGTGCCTCGAAAAAAAAAATTGGACGTTTTTTTCTATTTTTAGCGGCTTTTGCTATTTTTAACGGTTTTGTAAATTAATCCCAGATTAAGGGATTAGGGTTTTGGTATCTACAGAATACCTAAAAACAGTGTATATATATTGCATGGTGAATGGTGAAATTCGATATAATGAATATAAGAAAGGTTTTCCCAATTGAGGGTTTCTGGTATAAAATCTATGTGTACTCTATGTATGAACCATTGGTTAAATTCGGTTTTTCTTAAGAATCTATATGCATTGCTTTAATTCATAGGTTTAAACTTACATGTGGTATCATAGCTCGTTTTTGGCTTCAGAGGGATGCCTTTGTTGTTGAGGGTTTGGCTCGGTCTTGATAGATCAAGTTTATCTTGGGTCTGTGATAAACCTGGATTTAGTGGGAGCTTTTGCGGTGGAGATTCGAGTATAGAAAGAGGAATGGCGAGCTCATCTAGAATCGAGATAGAGAAGTTCAACGATAAAAACTTTGAGCTATGGAAGCTCAAGATGGAGGACCTTCTTGTAGACAAAGAACAATGGATCGTTGTGGATCCTGGTACACAACCTACTGGTACACCGTCTACTAGCACACAGGCTACTGGTACACAACCTACTAGTACACCAACTGTTGGTATGTCGAAAGAAGATTGGAAGAAGTTGGAAAGAAGAGCAAGGAGTACTACCGGATAAGTTGGGGAATTTGTATCAATCAAAGTCCTTGGTAAAAAAGTTGTTTCTTCGAAAGAAGTTGTATCATCTTAGGATGGAAGATGGAGATTATGTGACAGAACATCTAAATGCCTTTAATACTCTGGTAAGTCAACTTGTCTCTGTTAATATTACGATTGCAGAAGAGGATAAGTGTATTACTTTGTTATGTTCTTTTCCAGACTCTTGGGATAATCTGGTTGTAGAAATTGGTAGTACCACTCAATCTACATTGAAGTATGAGGATGTAGTTTCATCCTTGTTATCTGAAGAGATGAGGCAGAAAAGCATGGATAGTCATAGCACAGATGATTTATTTGTAAGAGGTCATACCCAAGACAGGAATATTGGCAAACCTTCGGGGGGGAGATCTAAATCTACAGGTAGATCTAAGTCTCTAGGAAAATCTTTGAGGAAATGTTGGAAGTGTGGTAAAACAGGGCATTATAAGAAAGATTGCAAGTCTAAGAAGGATCTGATAACACCTCTTCCACAGAGGCGAACACCTCCACTAAAGAAGGAGGTGATTTTTACCTAGAATCTACAAGTACACATGCAGACCGTGATGTATGGTTGATCGAATCAGGTGCATCATAACATATGACACCTCACAGGGAGTGGTTCTCTGAATATGAAAAATACGATGGTGGTGATGTATTCCTGGGATATGACTCGACAACAAAAATCTTGGGACGTGGAAGGGTTAAGTTGCTGCTAAAAGATGGAAGGATTAGAACTCTCCCTGAGGTTTTGTACATTCCAAAACTAGCCAGGAGCCTAATATTTGTAAGCAAGATGGATGATGCAGGAGTGGATACTGTATTTGGAAAGAACACTTGCAAGATGGTACGAGGAGAAATGGTTTTGATGAGGGGAGTTTGGTGTGGAACTCTGTACAAGTTGTTGGGAAGCACTTATACTAATGGGTGTAAAAATTTTGTTGTCCCTGTACAGAGAAATAAAGAAGACAAGACCAATATTGTCCCTGGAAAGAAGACCATGTTGTGGCATAAAAAACTGGGACATATTGGAGAAAAGGGCCTTTGAACACTACACGCTAAAGGTATGGTTGAAGGTATGTCTAGTTGCACTCTGGATTTTGATTTCTGTGAACATTGCATATATGGTAAACAAAATCGAGTAAGATTCCCATCTGGTGCTACAAGAGCAAAGGGGATCCTAGAGTTGATACACAGTGATGTGTTTGGACCTGTTCTTGTTCCATCCCTAGGTAAATCTGTGTATTATGTTTCATTCATAGATGATTTTTCAAGGGCAGAAGACTACTCCATACACTCCTCAGCAGAATGGAGTTGCAGAAAGGATGAACAGGACACTGATGGAAAATGCAAGGAGCATGCTCAGCGGTGTCAGGTTAAGACAAAAATTCTGGGCAGAGGCAATGGGTACAACATGTTACTTGGTCAATCAATCACCTTCATCAGCGTTGGATGGTAAAACTCCACACAAGGTATGGTCTAGAAAGAAACCCTCTCTTCAACATCTTAGATTGTTTGGTTGTGATGCTTATGTACATGTTTCAAAGGAAAATAGGAGTAAGCTAGATAAAAAGGCTGAAAAGTGTATCTTTATTGGTTATAAAGATGGTGTGAAAGGTTATAAACTTTGGAACCCAGAAACCAAGAAGACTGTTTACAGTCGAGATGTTGTTTTTAGAGAGGTAAAATATGTGTCCAAACAGGAATTCCTACCAATGCAAGACGAACCTGAGAAAATAGAGCTTGAGTTGGATGATGCAAAATATGAATCATCTGAAGAAGAGGAAGCAGAAGAAGAACCTCATACACCAGTATTGAGGAGATCAGTGAAAGATAAAAGGAAACCAGAAAGGTATAGTCCACCTGATTTCCATTCCAATTTTGCTTTATCTATTATTGATGATGATCTCAAAACTGTCAAAGAAACAGTAAATTCATAGGATAGTAAACTCTAGAAGAAGGCCATGGTTGAAGAAATGGATGCCTTGGATAAAAATGAGGCATGGGATATAGTTGAGTTTCTAGCTGGAAGAAAAATTGTTGGTAGCAAATGGTTGTTTAAGAAGAAGTTTAATGCACAAGGTAAAGTGGAGAAATACAAGGCTCGATTAGTAGCAAAAGGTTATTCCCAGGTAGAGGGAATTGACTTTGGTGAGATTTTTTCTCCTGTTGCTAAGTTAACTTCTATTAGATTTATTTTATCTATTGTTGCTTATTTTGATGTTGAAGTGGACCAGATGGATGTGAATACAACATTCCTACATGAGAATATGGAAGAAGAAATCTACATGAAGCAGCCAGAAGGATTTGTAGTGAAGGGAAATAAAGAGATGGTCTGTAAGCTAAAGAAGTCACTATATGGTCTAAAACAATCACCTAGGATGTGGTACCAAAAGTTTGACACATACATCCTTGGATTGGGATTTGTAAGAATCAGGGTTGATCACTGTGTATATTCCAAGCAAGTTGGTAATCACTTCATTTATGCAGTGTTGTACGTTGATGACATGTTGTTGGTAGGAAATAACATGTATGTTATCAAGGAGGTGAAATTGCATCTATCCTCCAAATTTGACATGAAGGATCTCGGTGTTGCTAACTTCATTCTGGGAATGGAGATTAAAAGAGATAGTGCAAACAGGAAACTCTGGTTGAATAAGAGAAAATATGTTGAGATGATATTGCAGAGGTTCAATATGCATGGAAGTAAACCGGTCAAGGTTTCCATTCCTATAGGTGTAAATTTATCTGCAGATCAGTGTCCCAAGACACAAGAAGAAGAAGAGGACATGTCCCATGTTCCATATGCCATTGCAGTTGGCAGTTTGATGTATGCAATGGTCTATACTAGACCAGACATTGCACATGCAGTGGGATTTTTGAGCAGGTATATGTCAAAACCAGGGAAGGAGCATTGGACAACAGTAAAGAGGGTCTTCAGGTATCTTCGTGGCACTACCATTTATGGATTGTGCTACCAAGGAAGACCGAGATTGGACAGAGTGTTGGACATACATGGCTTTGTTGATGCAGACTGGGATGGAGATCTAGATCGCAGAAGATCTACAAGTGGGTATGTGTTTAACCTGTTTGGAGGAGAAATCAGTTGGATGAGAAAAATACAAGCTATAGTGGAACTCTCAAATACAGAAGTTGGATACTCATGCAAGTAAGGAAGTAGTATGGTTATAAATATTGTGTTCAGGTATTGGGTTGGTACAACAAGAAGTGATATTAGATTGTGACAGTCAGAGTGAAATCTTCCTAGAAAAGAACCCAACTTATAATTCTAAGACAAAGCATATTGATGTTCAATATCACTTTGTGAGAGACATGGTTGAAGAAAAGAAGGTGTTGCTGGAAAAGGTTGACACTTTGAAGAATGTTGCAGATTCATTGACAAAGTCTATGAGCATAGAAAATTTCTCCTGGTGTAGAGTAACAATGGACATTTCTGCCCTGGATTGTTGACTATATAACCCCCTGGACCCTGGATGCAAAGAAAACAACAAGTGGGAGAATGTTGGGTATGTCTTATATTATTTGCATGTGTGTGTGTGGGCGCGTCAGATATGACAACTGCGTCTAACGATCCCTATAGTTACGCCCTTTATGTCGTGTGCATCAGGTGCTTTCCTAGGGGGGTCCTAGGGGGGGCAGGTATGCCCCCCCTGGTTACGCGCAGCATTCGGGGAAGCGCCTTGAAATTGTTTTTTGGGGCGGTTTTTGTTATTTTTAGCAGTTTTGTAAATTAATCTTGGATTAAGGGATTAGGGTTTTGGTATCTACGAAATACCTAAAAACATTGTATATATATTGTATGGTGAATGGTGAAATTCGATATAATGAATATAAGAAAGGTTTTCCCGGTTGAGGGTTTCCGGTATAAAATCTCTGTGTACTTTGTGTATGAGCCATTGATTAAATTTTGTTTTGCTTAAGAAAATATATGCATTGCTTTACTTCACAGTTTTAAAAATTAGAACCCCTACGATGAAAGATATATTCTGATGTGGTCTGCAGCACTTGATACACTTCCCATATCTGTTCTATTGGAAGAAGCTATGTACTTCAACAGAGGAACATTTTGCAGCTGAGTTGGACGTCCCTTCCAATTTACAACAATAAAACAAAGAATTTCAACATACAAATCTTCAGGTAGGATTTTCAACCAAACAGATGATCGAATACAGGGAGAATAGAAATCACAACATACTTGAATTTTTTTGTTGTCTCGGCTTTTGTTGGCTAACAAGATTTGTTTCCCCCAAAGCTGACGTCACATAAAACCACTCCCTCATCTTTGAATCGAGAATGAATCGCATCTCTAAGTTGTCTCAGATGTCAATAACCAAGAACATTACAAGGAAGGCACCTTAAACCCCAAGTTTTCGACGATAGAGGGAAATTAACACTTAGCAAAGTATGGAATGTTGAATAACTAGCCAATGTAGGAACGCCATATCTAGAAGAGACAAGCTATTCAAAAAGATGGGATAGATCTAGCTGGCAGCACCAATGAAGTCCAAGACCTGAAATTGATATTCAACTCATTGTTTTTTATGAATCAAGCATTTGATGATCAAGTTGGAATTTATAAAAGACTGTCCAGAAGCTTCATTATTGTACATATTTTTTATTTTTTTTCGGCGGTAGACCCAATCACAGTTATCATGGAAAATAATCTCAGTTGTATTTTGTAACCTAGTTTATTTGAATATAGAATATTTGAGGTTTTTGTATGGTGTTTTCCAATCTCTGGCATTGTTTTTTATTTTATTTTGTACTTTTTTTGTGTCATTAAACATGGACAACAAGCTTTTCTTTTTGTTGCCCAACACTTCGATTTAAATAAAGGCTACTCTATTCGGTCCTTACATTTTACATGGAAGAATAATTTTTCATAGGCCATACTTATGTGGCGCCCGCCCTATACTTAAAGAAAGAAATGGGAGGACCCATCCTGCTTTCATTCTTTGGGGTCCCCTAAATAGAATGAATTAATGACTCTATTTCAACAAGGAAACTCAAGTGTTCACGTCATGTTCCTGTTCAATATTTTGCATATATTGCAACTTCTTCCATTTGATAATATATGTGCATATAAAAAATGTTTCATCATATGTGTGTGTGTGTGTGTGTGTGTCTGTTCTCTTTCTATTGCTTATGGGTTTCAATGAAATTTGTGAACCAGACAAAATCCTGCAAATTGGAAGATGCTTTACATTTGGACCATAAATAATCTATTAAAATATATTAATATGAATACTATTGGAATAAATATAAACACTTTCTCTTTAAATTTTTCATGTTTTCTCCCCCTCTATTATCCCTTTGTGGTTCTATATTTAGTCGCATCTCTATGATCACAGCCTCTTGGATTCACGAATTGGCAGATGCTCATATTTATTTATATCTTCACACCATGAGCCTGACCGATCGCTATTCCTTTCAATACTTAGCCAATTATCTGACCACTGGGTCCCAGGTTTGCAGTATCCAACATTTATGTCCCCTGTTCTGTGATCTGCAATTTATTCTTTTACTAGTGGAAACTCACCATCGAATCGAAAAGATTATCATTAATAAACGAACAGTAGATGTTGTTCTGTGAGATACTTAGCCCTTTTTCCCTTTTCTTATTCCCGTCTATTATCACTTTCTGGTTATATATTTAGTCTCCTTTCTATGATCGCGGGTTCCGGGGTTGGCGGGCTGACAGATTTTCATCTCCATCTATATCCTCACATGACGAATCCAACCGACCGTTGTTCCTTTCCATACTTAGCCAATTTTATGGTCGCGTTTGTCGGGTTGGTGCTTTCGAACTTTGTTGCTTCTTGTTCTGTGATATACATCTTGCACTCAAAACTTATCTGATCTACAATTCCACCACGGACTCCTCGAAGTCACAAGCTTAACTCTACTAGGGTTCGCAAATGTTTCAAAGCATCTATTAGTACAACCATCAGTACGACCATCATTCCTTTCTATACTTAGCCAAAATTTTCCACCTGTTCCGTGATATACATCTTGCACCCAAAAAATTCTCTAATCTACAATTCCACCTCGGGTTCCTCCAAATCGAAATCTTCACTTTACCCGAATTCATAAAAAGTTTCAAACCATGTATGGCTATCTTCCATCCCCACCACAATCGTGCCCTTCCCAATGCACATTAATTATTCTGACCTCTAAATTAACTTCCATTGTTCTGTGACCTACACATAGCACCCAAACCTCCGTCATATAAAAATTGATTGTCAAACTCCGACATTGTCCCCTCTTCCATGTTACACATTATGCATTCAAATGTTTCGAGCGATACAATTTAACCGTCGGGGCCTCACGTCTTTTGGGGAGACCCTGTCACCCTATTTTGGATACTTGGGTTGGATGGTACATGAAATCTCTAGTTCCTAGTCATGGTTTCCTATTCCGGCCATCTTCATACTTCTTTCCAAATATGAAACAACAAAGGTTTAATGCTAATATGCCATCATGCAACAACCATAAAGATCGTCATTAATAAGAAAAATCCTCGAGGACTAACCATTAATACAAACCTTGTCCAGAAACATGCAGAGAAGATCTTGGCATGTAATGGGAAAGCTATTACAAATTCCAATATATTAGCGAAAACAAGTTCGGGCCACCGTTTCCTTATTCCATACTTGGACACTTTTTTTATTGCAGGTTCCCGGATTGACGACCTCAAAATTGTGTTTCGAATCTTCCATGACTTGCAAACAGTGCCTAGAGTTCCACGATATACAATTTATCCGCTGGAAATCCCCCTCAGGAGCCCGACCGTTCATTGTTCCTTTATATACTTAGCCCCAAGTTGGTTGTATCTCCATGATGTGGTACATCTACTGTGTATCGATTCTGGCCTACCGTTTCCTTGTTCCATACTTAGACACTTTTTAGATTTCGAGTTCCTGGACTGGCAGGCTCAGCATTATGTTTCCAATGTTCTGTGACTATCAAACAATACTCGAAGTTCCACGATATACAATTTGTCCAGAGGAATGCACCTTCATGCCATAATTTGCGGTCAACACTCCCGAGAGATACAATTCGACCCTCGGGCCTCACCTTCCTTAATTGTTGTTTCCTGTCCCTGCCACCTTCCTACTTCTCTCTTGATATGCAATTGGAAAGATTTAATGCTAACACTTCATCATGCATTAACCTTAAACATTTCATTAATGAGCGAAAGGCTCGAGGATATCTCCCACACTTCTGCCATATACAAATTGACCGCCGAACTCCCATACCATCTCCTCTTCTGTGGTACACATTTTTCACTCAAGTTCTGAGACATACAATTTGACCCTCGAGAAGTCTCATCTCCCGGGGAAACATTATCACCCTAATTCTAAAGCTCGTCCGACCGCTTTCCATACTTTCCCATTTCATGGAATCTCTTTCGCGGATCCTCAGGTTGGCGGGTTCACGAAATCTCCAATTCTTAGTCATTGTTTATTGTGCTCGCTACCTTTGCACTTATTTCAAAGTATGCAATGACCAAGGTTTAATTCTAATAGTTCATCATGCAACAACCGTACAGACCATCATTAAAAAGAAAAGCATCGATGAGACAGTGAAATTTAAATGAACCTCGACTCCTCGAATTTAAAAGAATTTATTTTCTCTTCTCTGCCCAGAGACATGCAGAAAGGATCTTTCCATGCAATGGGATATATATTACAAGTTTCAATATATTATCGAAAATGAATTCACCCAACTATTTCTCTATTATATACTTGAGCCACTTTTTCGATTGCGGGTTCCCGGATAGGCAGGCTCATGTTTGCACTTCCATTGGTTTGTGTCCTGCAAACATTACCCGAACTTCCGTGATATACAAATTTCCCTTTGGACTGTCCCATAATTCCCTCTTCAGTGTTATTCGTTTTGCTCTCAAAAAGTTATGAGACATACAATTTGACCCTCGGGCCCTCACCTCCAACGGCCTCAAAATTGTGTTTCGAATAGTCCGCGACTTGCAAACAGTGCCCGAAGTTCCGCGATATAGAATTTATCCGCTAGAATTCCCCCTCAAGCGCCCAACCGTCTATATTTCCTTTCAATACTTAGCCCCAAGTTGGTTTTATCTCCATGATGTGGTACATATACTGTGTATCGAGTCCTGCCTACCATTTCCCTATTCCATACTTAGACACTTTTTCGATTTCGGGTTCCCAGACTGGCGGGCTCAACATTGTGTTTCCAATGTTCCACAACTAGGAAACAATACCCGAAGTTCCACGATATACAATTTGTTCGCAAGAATGCACCTTCATGCCCTAATCTGTGGTCAACACTCTCGAGAGATACAATTCGACCCTCGGGCCCTCACCTTCCTTAATTATTTTTCCCTGTCCCCGCCACCTTCCTACTTCTCTCTTGATATGCAATTGGCAAGATTTAATGATAACACTTCATCATGCATGAACCTTAAACATGTCATTAATGAGTGAAAGGCTCGAGGAGATCTCCTACACTTTTTCCATATAATAATTGACCACCAGACTCCCATATCATCTCCTCTTCTGTGGTACACATTTTGCACTCAAGTTCTAAGACATACAATTTGACCCTCAGGAAGTCTTGTCTCTTTGGGAACCACTATCACCCTAATTCTAAAGCTCGTCCGACTACTTTCCATACTTGCCCATTTCATGGAATCTCTTTCGCAGATCCTCGGGTTGGCGGGTTCATGAAATCTCCAATTCTTAGTCATTGTTTACTGTGCCCGCCACCTTTTCACTTCTTTCAAAGTATGCAATGACCAAGGTTTAATGCTAACATTTGATCATTCAACAACCATACAGACCGTCATTAAAAAGCAAAGCGTCGATGAGACAATGAAATTTAAATGAAGCTCGACTCCTCGAATTTAAAATAATTTATTTTCTCTTTTCTGCCCAGAGACATGCAGAAAATATATTTCCATGCAATGGGATATATATTACAAGTTTCAATATATTAGCGAAAACAAATCCGCCCAGTTGTTTCCCTATTCCATACTTAAGCCACTTTTTCAATTGCAGGTTCCTAGATAGGTGGGCTCACGTTTGCACTTTCATTGTTCTGTGTCCTGCAAACATTACCCGGACTTCCGCGATATACAAATTTCCCTCTGGACTGTCCCATCATGCCTTCTTCCTTGTTATGCCTTTTGTACTCAAAAATCTATGAGAGATACAATTTGATGCTCGGGCCCTCACCTCCAATGGTTGTACCTTATAATCCTATTTTGAATCCCACTCGACCGCTTTCAATAATTAGACACTCCTTAATTTCCATTTCCCATACACGCGACCTTCGTACCTCTTTCTTAATATGCAATTAGTAACCTTTCATGCTAACAACTCACCATGCAAGAATTGTCAACATTGTCATTAATGAGCGAAACGCTCACGGAGATCTCCCATTAATATGCATTAAACCAAGATCTGCAAAGAGTTATATTATCCCTTTTGATTGTTAATCTCAAACACGGGTCGTCGCGTTGGCCCATTTAGGAAATCTCCAATCCTTAATTTCTCATTGTCGTACCCTGCATGTTCGCACTTCTATCTATGCAATTACTAGTCTTTAATGCTAATAGTGCATCACGCAAAAACCGTCCAAATTGTGATTAATGAGCGAAATTATCGAGGATATCTCCCATTCAAGTGCATTGGACCAAGCTTTGCACATGATTATATTATCCCTTCCAACTCTTCATTTCAAACATCGTCTGGAGAAAATCAACATTCTCGTAAACTTATGGAAGCAACTCGACAACAGTTTTGTGGATATACAGTGAATATCTTCGGATGTGAGGACCATAACTTCCAATGGTCTAGGGCATACTCTTACTATTCATCCCATTCCGCCCAGAATGAAGTGATTTCGACCTCTGGAATCGCTCGTGTAGGCTGCGTCCCTGAGGTTTTTGACTTTAAGGAGGTGGTCTCTTGGTGTGCCGAAAAATATATTTCAAGACAAAGAATTATTCCACTACGCGACCATTCTCCTATTTCTTTGTCACCTCAGGTCTTCCACAAGACGTTGTTGGATTACTTGGGGGGGGGAGGGGGGGGTGAATTAGTAATAGAGAAATTTAATCATTTTTAACTATATAATCCAAGTGTTATATCAATGTAGCATTATCATCCAATAACTGCAGAGTAAATAAGCAATGAACAAATGAACAATCATACACATACACAGTACACCATTGTTTTACATGGAAACCCAAAGTGGGAGAAAACCATAGAATGCTTTTTCTTATATGTCTTGAAGAATTACATTCATTGGAAGCACCAACTTTATTTGCTTTCCAGCTGCAACTGGAAGGAGGCTCCAATCCCCTTGTTTCTCAGGCTACAACCTGAAGGAAGCTCCAACTCCCCTATTCTCTGGCTACAACCAGAAGGAGGCTACAACCCCCTATGTTCTTTGGCTGCAAGTGGAATGTGGCTACAACCACCTGTCCTTGCCCCATCCAACCACCCTGAAGTAGAAGTAGAATGATGGAACCACTGTCACACTATCACTGTGAGATATATCATTGTAAAATTGTACCAATAAACTTGAACCATGCATCAACCATGCATCAACCCGTACCTCAACTTGTAATCAACCTATACCATAAACAAGTGCATCAACCATGCACCAACATGTACCAAACAACCTGTAATCAACCTATACAATAAACAAGTGCATCCAACCATGTACCAAGTATGTACCAATCATGTGTCAACTACTCATCAACTATGACTCATCAATATGTACCAACATCATCAACTATACACCTCATGTATGTGCCAACTCATCAACTACTTGTCTCAACCATGTACCCACCATGTACCTCAACCAAAATCCCTCATCAATATCATCATCGAAATATGATTTGGAACTCTGTAATAGACCTGGTGTATATGATCACATACCTTCAAACCTTCCTTAACTTTAACAACAAGAGACTAGCATTTTCATCAAACTTTTCTTTAGTCTCACATTACTAGTTTTGGATTAGTCAAAAACCCTAACTTGAAATAATCATAACTATGTACCTGTAATGAATAAAGATTTGAAAATGATACACAATGTTCTTCAGTGTTTTTTATGCAATTCCTCCAGGTGTCACTACTTGGAGCCTCTCATAAAAGGAGTTATAGCAAAAATGGCATACCTTGTTGAATTCTGGCTTATTCTAGAGAGCAACCTTGTAGAGCATGCCTCGCACAAAATGTTTTTTGAATGGATCTGAAAATGTTACAAAGAATAATAAATATTGTACTCTAACCAACACATTTGGTCTTACTGAATTTGGATCTGTTATAAATAAGTTATGCCGTTTTTACCCAAAACACTTGTTTTAGACTAGTTTCAGGACTAGCCACAAACCCTATTTTCCACAAAGTGTAACTCCAAAAATAAAACGACCCATAAGATAAAAATTTTACCACAAATAATTGGACATGTTTCCTCAATGTCCTAGCAATTTCATGGTCTGAATCATTCTAGAAAAAAAGTTATTGCAAAAATGGTGAGATGACCTATAAATAACATACCTTAGAAAGCATCATCAAAAGAATTTATCCTCCCTTGAATTCCGGCCTTCTTTTCTTCACCTTCCCTCTGAAATTTGTCTTATATATCCTTTGGTTACCTCAGTTACCTATATATTCAATATGCTCAAGTGTGTTGTAAAATGAGAGAGCCTTGCCTCTTATTTATACTCTCCATCTTCTAGGTCACTTAACCCATTTCTAGGTCACTTAACCTATTTCTAGGTCACTTAAACCATTTACAGGTTACTTAACCTATTTTCCTCATTTTTAGGGTTAACCACTTTCCATAATTAGAAATTTCTCCATTACGTTATCATTTAAATATTCCTCCTTGACTTTGTCACCTCACTTTATCATTTAAATAATCTTCCTTGATTTTGTCACTTCATTTTATTATTTAAATAATCCTTCTTGACTTTGGCACTTTACTTTATCATTTAAATAATAATTTCTTCTTTGCAAGATCTTTGACTTCTTTGACCTTTTGGGGCTTCAAGCCAACACATGAGGGTCCTCCAACTTTGTAAGGCCATAACTCTCAAACCGTGAGGATTTATGTGGAGTTCCACATACCACCAGAAATGGCATGACATGTACTATCCATATAGAATACTATTACCTTCAAATATATTAAAACTCATACAATTATACATGAAACAACCTTGGGTCCATTACCCAAACCTTTTTTCTATCGGAATTTCTTTAAGGGTTGACATCAATGACAACCAACCTTAATCAACAGATGTTAAGATTGTCGGAGCCAACATTGAACTTCATAGGACAAGGCTGCAAACAGTTCCTAGAAAAACATTATAATGGGTTGGACCTCTTACCCGAGCTCCTTGAAGGCCTGACAACATTTCCTGAAGATATCACAAAGTTGCAGGTCATTTCCTTTAGAAATCCATTCCAGGAAATTGCTTGGCTATTTACAAGAATAACGGGACAGGAATCCATGGTAAGAATTTCCCATATAGTTATTTATATTTTGTACTTCACAGTCAATGAACAATTCATTTTCGATTGGGGAAAGATAATTTCCATTGAAATCTGTTCCCAACTATCATGATTCAAAGAATAAAAAAAAATTAATATGTCATCCTACTTGATTTTTGCAATAGTGCATTGTTGTTCGTTTCCAAAAATGTCTTTGTCCAAGAAAATAAACTATGAATTCGATCCAGTAACATTCTGGTACCAGACCTTGTGGAGGCACAAGGCATCCCATTGTTTTTATGAGGTTTTTAATGGATTTGTCTCATTTTTCAAATATTTATTGTTAGGAAAGGATTCTCTCTGGATGTCTGGTAAGGAAACCAAGTTTTTGGACAGGAAGGGGACACTTGAACAAAAGAAAAATTACAGTGTAATAATGATCTTTGGCTCCAAGGAAAATCCTGCTTTCCTTCCATGCCACATCATGGACAAGATTTTTGTTACAGAAATAGCAAGGCAATACAACCACTGGTTGCATTTTTTCCATGACAAGAGAAAAAAACAATTCATTCCTCTGCCCTGGAAAGTCGGGGACTTCGTGTGAAGAAACGTCAACAAGATTGACGAATTCACATGCCATTTCTAGAACTTGAACCTAAAATATGCTAAAAGGTTACCCTAATGGGATTTTTCGAGAACATTTACTATAAATTGGCCTTAGCATCTCTTTTATCCATAAACACCTGATTGAAGACAGAGACAATGATGACAACACTCCTGCTTCTGACGATTGCGAGGTAGAGACATTGCAAAGAGAAACTAAATTGTATAGACAACAGGGAAAAGGATCTGGTGAGAAGAGTGGTCAACCCCCGGCCAACACTCCCAAGAGCATGACATCATGGAGCATCACTTCAAAGACCCACCCCAGTAAGAAAGAAACCTAGAAATATTCAAACAAAGGAGGAGATAATAACCCTCCTTGTGGAAAAATTGATAGTTCTCACAATCTTCCCTTGGCGAAGAAGAGAAAAAACATTGCAGGGCAGGAAAAAGAACCCGAAATTGAAAGTGAGAACATGCAACTTGAAACTTTTGTGGATTCCCTATTGCAGAAAGTTGACCCGTGTGCGGACACGATGCACCATAGTTCCACAATGGAAATAGATGAGACCGATATTTTTTACGAAGATGAATCTTTTGTATTCCAAAGCATTTTTTTTTACAGCCAATCTAAAAATTTAATCATTGAAAAGAGAGATGTAACAAATAAGAAAGGAAAATCTCGTACAAAGATTAACTTTAGGAAATTTTTGTCATCCCAAATCTCCCGATTTTACCACATAACGGGTGATGCTCTTGATGATTCCATTAGAGCAATTGAAGCGGAGAATTCCAGACTGAATGACTGAGTCAAGGAATTTGAGGAGGATTTCATTGCTACCCCAGTGTTTGCCATTCCTTTAGCAAAAACTATGCCTACTACCCCATTGTTTTCCAGTCCTTTAGAAAAAAATGTGCCTGCTACCCCTACAACCAATTTAAAAGGATCCTCCAGCCTCCTCACATCATATAGAGCCTTTGTAGAGAAAAAAATCAACAAAATAATGCAGCTAATTAGTGAAGCCTGGGAAACATCACAAAATATAGCTTCCTTTCGAAAGAGGGAAAATGATTTGCACAGACATTTGCAGAAGAAGTTAAAAAATGAAGAACGTTTCTATGAATAGATGGTGACCCCTTTTTCCAACCATGCCATCAACAACTTGGATCTGAAAAGAAGACAATATGATACCCCCTCCCCAAAGCAGATCAAACAATTAAAAGCATGCTGGCAAAAGAAAGTTAAGAACTTGCAGTTCATTCTCGAATCATGTGAACAAGCCATATCAGAGAAAGAAGAATTATTCATAAACCTAACCCAAATAGACTTAGTCAGAAGTATCGACGATGTTCAAGACCCAAACTTAATCCCCAAGTCCTTGTCCTTGAACAAACAAGCCTTTGATGAACAACTTGATATTTAAAGGGGTTGTCTTTAGAAAAGTTTTACGACATCCTTGAATATGGTGAAGATGAGGTCGAGAACTGGATAGTGGACTATTAGGCACACAATGAAGAAATTGAACAGGCTCTGCATAGTATTTATGTGGATCTAAGGAAATTAGAAAACAAAATTTTTGACATAGAAATCCGCGATGAAATCAATGTGGCCCCCATGAGAAGCTACATTGAAGAATGGTTCCAACGGAGAATGGACAAGCTCATCGACGAAGGGAAACAACTGGTTGGAACGATTCCAGTGGCCATCGACGACAACAAAAAAAACACATCGGTTTCATAGTAAGTATATACTAATCACATCTTGTTTTCTTTATCAATCCAGTTAGTCTACCTATTTAAATAAAAATCTCTAACCGAAGACTCATAACTTCCAATTTCTTCTTTTCAGGTCTTCCTCTCTACCGTCGCGCACTTCTTCTTTCTATAGTCCTATTTCTTGTAATTATTTATTTTATGGTCCACGAGAGCCCCAATCCCATTCTATATGACAAACACATTTAAATTTCCAGAAATATGGAACATATTCCAGAAATATGTAACATACATTATTATTTTTTGATAAATTTCAAAGAAAACTATTTCGAGAATGTTAAAATTTTTATCCTTCAACTATGTTGGATGTTAGGAAATTGTGTTTATTATATTTGAATGTTTAATGTGTGTGATTCCTTGTCCTTTTTTCTAGGAACCTTTATTGCAAGGCATTATTAATTTTTGATAAATTTCAAAAAAAACTAATTCCAGAATGCTAAAATTTGTTTCCTTCAACTATGTTGGATGACAAAAAGTTGTGTGCTTCCTGGTCCTTTTTTCCAGGAATCTTTACTGCAAGTCATTGAGACGTAAATTTTCTAAGTCCCATTTTTGAACTATACACACCCCAGAAAGAAACTGCCTCGTTCGCATATTAACCTTGGGGGTCATCTACCAGCCCAATGTCTTGTGGATGACCTATGATACACTGCCACAAGTCATACTCTCACACTACCACAAGTCATCCTCTCATCCTCTGCATGGATACCACATGTACATCGAGCTTCTTCCCACGTGTCTTTGCTCGGTCCCGCTGTAACAACCTGGCAGGGACTACACTGCCATGCAACACTTTTTTAATATTTTTTTTGATGGGTACACATCAATTCTGCTAGTACTAGCATACCCCTTAATCTATGGAATAGAATATCAAAGAAAATTGGACGAGATACATGGCATAAAGGGAGAGAAAGGGAGGAGCTACAATTGTTTTTGGATGCGGGGTTGCATAGGGTATACTTTGCACAAAGATAAAATTACTATTTTTTTATGGACAGTGGGCCCCTCCATTGTTTGTCTTAAGTTACCTCTTATTTTAGTGTTCGACATCATTGATAGAAAAGTAACTACAACCACTTGAAGGAGTCATCTAATTATGTAGCAAATTTCTCCCACACTATCCAAATCCAATGACACAAGAAGTTAGAACTATAATCAATCGACAACTCTTATCCATTTTTGGTTGACATGAATTGATTCAGAATTAGACAAAACACTTAGGGCATCACTTCACCATGCACAAAATTTTGATCATTCCCTTAATTTCTACCAAAATCATTCCAAATCTACAACCATAAAGGGGGTCCTTTTAATACAAGTTTATATCACTCCCTCCAAGAGATTCACTTCACAACCATATGGGACACTAACACAAGGGCCATGGAAGATCAAAGGATAATACATAGAAATCACATATTCCATCTTTAATGGACATGAGTTTCAATGGGGTAAATGATAAATATTATCCAAAACAACTCTCTTTTTTATATGTTTCAAGGAGAAAATCCATTGAAATTTGGGTGCCCAATATAGTTTCATGTGTCGAGGGTTCTAAATAATCAAAGCGACCTACATATATGAGGAGGAAGATTTTTCCTCTCTTCTCAGAAATGTTACTTCCAGAAGTGGAATTCGTCCTGAGAAACACAGATTTGTCAAAAGGCAAGAAGATATCCCTCAGCTAGAAATCTCTATTCTAGAGGCTAAAATGAAAGCCATCAATTGGCCTAAAAGGGCCTTGATTGGAAAATTTAGTGGCCTTTGGCCCACTCCTCAAGTTGCCTCAACTTGGGTAATTGAGCATTGGGAAACCCCCTCAGAGCTTGTATACTGTGGGAATGGCTTCTTCCTATTCATTTTTTCAAGTGAAGAGGATAGAGATAAGATCATAAAATACGGTTTATATTTCATGGGTTCCATGGGATTGTTTCTCTGCCACTAGAACATTGATTTTGATCTGAATATGGAAATTTTTTTTGCCCTTGTTTGGGTCAGGTTTCTACTCCTCCCCGTGATTTTTTGGGGTAAAGACACTCTCAAAGTCATTGAAGACAAGTTGGGTCATTTTATTGATCAGGATGAAATCAAACAAGGAATGTATTTGTGTAGAAGTGTATTTAGAAAAGGGACTTTCAGAGGAAATCCAACTTAATATGAGAAGTTAGATCCATATTCAAGGCTCAATCCCTTCATTACGATTAAAAAATCTCTTTCAAATACAACATTTACCATGAATATGGCCACTTCGCAAAGATATGTCCAAGAAAACAAGAATTTGAACATCTTCCTAAGAAAGCTTCATCTGCCCAAAACAATAATGAACAAGATGCTTTCAAAACATTGACTAGAAGGCACTGGAAATAGCAAGCCAAGAGATCTTGCCTGAAAAGTTAATTTTGACTAACATGAAAATTTTGAAATCCTTGCATATCAATAAGAAGAAGATCAAGACATCCTAAAGGTTGTCAACCCTGATGCTACTCTCGTCAATGGACCATAGCCAAAGTCATAAAGGCAACAGAGGAAATTGCTCCAATCTATGAGGATGGGACTCCAATGGGGTTTTCAACAACTTCACAAGAAAAGGATTCAAATTCAAAAGAGGAGGGATCTGAAGATGAAAGGAAAAGAGAAGAGGAATTGAAGGATTATATCCATGTAGTCTCTAATTCTCCTTCCTTCGTAGACATTTTAAAGAAGGATTCACGGTCTTCCCCTCTATTAATGAGAGCTAGGAAATCAAATTAAGAACACAGAGAGGAAGAAGTAGCATCTGAAATTTCATGGGGTGCTCAACATACCCTATATTCCCTTATGTTCAGTGGGGGAAGAGTTCCAACTAAAAGATAATTATGTTTTTCTTCTACATAATGTTATGCAAGCAATTTGTAAGAATTTATTATTGTATTCAAGAACTAGTAAAACTAAGTTTTGGAAGATCTAGTGTTGGATTTATTCCTTTCATCCCATTGATGGGAGAAAGTGTGAATTCTGTTTTTGAAGAACCGTGTAATAATGATGTATCATATTGTGGTCGTGTTCAACTACCACATTTTTGCTAATACAAAACAATTGTTTATGTTAAAAAAAAACAAAAAAAAACATAGGTTCATGTGTCAAAGTGCTAGGGGTATAGCATAGTTACATGTGTCAAAGTCCTAGGGACATAGTTTCTATGTGCCTCCAAGATTTTTGAGGGTCCCTAAATCGATCGAGAAATGTAAAAATGTTTTTTAAATGTCTTAGAATTATGCACTCTCTAGATTTTTGTCTTCACTAAATTTCAACAAAAATGGAGCTTTTCGAGCAAATATGTCCTCGCTAGATTTTTTTCTTCATTGAATTTCAATGAGAATGGAGTTTTTGAGATAATTTTTAACAAGAGGTGATGCAACATAGCAATTTCCTGCATTTTTGGGACTTGCTACAATGATCTCCAATCTTAGTATTTGTAAGAACCAATCCATCCACGTCAACAAAACTAGGGTTCTTTCCTTTTTGGGACTTGATGCAATGATCTTCGTTCTTGTAAGAACCGATCCATCCACATCAATAGGATGTTGATGTTTTTTAGCTTCAGGTGGCTATTCTCACATGGCCTTGGTGCCAAGCATGTGAGAATCTTCATTAACACCTGAGTGCACTTTTTTGTTTGGTGAAAACTCCCTTGGAATGAAGCTTGGGGCTTCATGGGCTTGATGATGGGATTTATGGACATGTGTTGGGGATTCACACCCATATAGAATAATAAAATAGTCTAATTTAATTCTCATTTTTGGTGAGAATCCTTGGTGACCTCAACCATCCATGGAGAGGTTTGTATGGAGCCTCAAATTCACAATTTTGTAAGTGTTTGGGCAGGTTATTTGTAAGTGGAAAGGCTGAGTAGGCCTCAGACTCATGGAGCAGGCTAAGTAGGCATGTGGTTAAAGTATTTATGTGGTAGACAAATCGGAGAGGGGATGAGTATGGGACCCTAGCGAATCCATCTAAGGGAGAGAGCTTTGCATCTATTTTTAGGGATTTTTCTATGTGTAATTGCATGAAGGAGAAGTCATGTAAGGGCCACAATCAAGGAAAGTACAAGCCGCAGCCTGTTGAGGCCACAGAGCTTGTGTAAGGGTTACCTCAATCTGAGGGCAGGATAGGGTTATATCCCCTCTTGATAGCAAACTGAGTGGAGAGTTAAGGGTTGTGTAAGCTCCCATGTAGCAGACCGAGCACTGTGGGACTGGTTGACATAAGCTACCTTGCTTTGGAGGTCTATGGGGCTTCCCTATCGAGGTTGAGGTATGTTGGAACAAATCTAGGTATTTTTGTGCAGCATTGAAGGTTGCTACAGGTTGGTACAATAGGTACAGGTGGCTGGTACAAGAATTACAAGAGGTTGATACATCGTGTTTGAGGGTATCCTTGGGACAACTTCTAAGGGTTGTTACATCCAGTCAGTAGCAGATATTTTGGGGCTGATGGGAAGGTTGTTACGACATATTTTGGATTCATTACTGTCAACATAATAACATGTATTGGGACAACAAATTATAGGGATAGTGGAGGGCTGGAAGGACTCAACCTCAGTCTTGTGCAAGGATTTGTAGAGGAACAAGAGGGTTTGAGGGGGAAAGGAATTCCCTAACCCTCAACCTCTGGACAACTAACTTGGAAAATAAAATCAAGAGGGTTTCAATAGTGTCTTATAAGTTATTTTTGGTATTTTACTTTATGTAAAATTGGGTCGTTGTCCCTAGTACAGGAGCCCATGTGTTCTGGTTTAAGAACAAGTGATTTGGGGCATTGAATTCCTGTGCACTTGTGTATGATTCAATTGTTGGTTTATTTTTCGTTGTGATAAGTAGTTAGTAATCTCAATGTGTTTATGTTTACAATTCAATTTGTGTAAGTTTGTGTAGTATGTTGAGAAGATAGACCAGACCTGAGGTGTGTGTGCACTGAGTCTGGGTGCACTTTGAAATATAACAAGGTATCAGTGCTTGAGGTTCTGAGAAGGGAAGATGGATTTGTGTCATTTACACAGGTTCTAGCTCTGTGAGGGAGCTACAGTAACTGTTACAGGTGGTAGCATGTTAGATGGTCTCTGGTTTGAGACATGGAGCAAATCGTTCAGACAAGGAGTTGTGGACTATTGCAGCTTAGTGGTGTGGCAGGTTGGGAGTTTTGGTGGATTGGCAGAGAGATCGGTTATCAAAAATATGTTTTGTGGTGGTTTTCCAACTTCGTGGATGGAATTCTAGTGTATTTTCATATTGATTTGTGATGGGTGCAACTCGGGTGCTTTGGCACGAACGAGATAGCTTCGTATGTATGGAAGTTTGATGAGATAAATTATTTATCGGGCCAGAGAGTTGCACATTTTTTAGGTGCAACAATGTATGAGGTATTTGACCCAGGAGGATGAGGACAATTGCAAATATGAGTTAGGGAGGTCTAGAGAGGACTAGATTGAGTGTTCATCCACAACTTGGGACTGTTTTAAGAAAGGACACAGGTTCATTTGCAGTGTGTCCATAGGCATGAAGATTTTTGTAACTTGGATGATGGAATTGGGAAGAAGGTCATTGGATGGTTGTGACCTGGGTAAGTGGGGTGTTTTCCTTGGAAGATTGCATGGTTCTTATAAAGTTGGAGCCACTGGAACATGACAACAGCACGCGATTTTTTTTAGAGCTTCACAAGATTCTTACTCAGGTATGTACGTGGAGCTTGGTATGAGGACCAGGCATGTAGTGTAGGGATTTGGTACAATATCATTTTAGATTGAGTCAGGAGAACTTTTTAGAGCAGAAAATGTGATATGGATGCCAGGAATGTGTTCTCAGCCTTAGCGATTAAGGAGAAGGACTAAGTAGTTTTGTTCTGGGATGGAGATGTGTTTTTCATGCCCAGAGGATCTAGCTAAGACACAATAATGGTCTTGGAGTTAGAAAGAGAAATGTGTATACACAAAAGGGTCATCCTATGTGAGCCATGACCAATAGTAGTAGAATGATAGTGGAAAAGGAGAAGGTATATATGAAGGTTGTGTAGACTCAGAGAGAGCCTGGCTTTAGAGGGAGTCAACGTATTCAGAGGGAGTCTGACTTCAGAGGAAGTCAACAGGCTTAGTGGGAGAGTCAATTGTTCAGAGGGAGTCTACCTTCAGGTCTAGATGGGAGAGACGCATCTTCCAAGACTGTCAGGAAGGTGTCATGGGTTGAGATGGACATACAAGATGCTCAGAAGCGGGATGATTCTAGGAGCAGGGTGTCTTCCAAGAAGGGTCCATGTCAAACAACATAATTTTCTTCAGTGACAGAGGGAGCAGACAATCAGGTGGATTGGAGAGAAGTTGTGGTAGCGGATCCAATGTGGGAAAAAGAGCCACTTACAGTGTGGGAGACAAAGTTACTTCCAGGAGATATTGGAGTGGGTGAGAATACCTCCCTCGCTAAGAGGGAGTGTTGATTTTTTGTACCATTGGGAAAGTATTCTCACATGGCCTTAGTGTCGAGCATGTGAAAATCTTCATTGAAACCTAAGTGCACTTTTAGTTTGGTGAAAACCCCCTTGGAATTAAGCTTGGGGCTTCATGGGCTTGATGATGTGCTTTGTGGGCTTGTGTTGGGGCTTCACACCCACATAGAAGAATTGAATAGTCTAATTTAATGTTGAGTTACTTTAAGGGATTTTACTCACCCTTTTGAGGTGTATAAAAGGACATTAGGTGCGAGTGACATTCTCATTGTTGGTGAGATTCCTTGGTGACCTCATCCAACCATGGAGAGGGTCATATGGATCCTCAGATATGAAATTCTATAAGTGTTTGGGAAGATTATTTGGAAGTGGGAAGGACGAGTAGGCCTCAAACTCATGGAGCAGGTTTAGTAGGCATGTGGTTGAAGTATTTTGTGGTAGACATCTTGGAGAGGGGTCGAGTATGGGACCCTAGTGGAGTTATCTAAGGGAGAGAGATTTGTTGTTGTTTTTGGGGAATTTTTTGTGTGTAATTGTAGGAAGGAGAAGTCGTGTAAGGATTGCAATCAAGGAAAGTACAGGGTGCAGGTCATGTGTAAGGGTTACCTCAATTTGAGGGTAGGAAAATAGGGTTGTATCCCCTCTCGCTAGCAGACTGCGTGGAGAGTTAAGGGTTGTGTAAGCCCCATGCAACATATTGAGGAATGTGGGACTGGTTGAGGGAAACCACCTTGATTTGGAGGTTTGTGAGGATGCCCTAGGGAGGTCGAGGTCTGTTGGAACAAGTCTAGGAAGTTTTGTGAAGTATTGAAGGTTGTGGGTTGTTACAACCAGTCTGTAGCAGGGCTTTTGGGGATGATTGGAAGGTTGTTACAGTAAATTTTGGAGTTGTTACAGTTAACATAACATCAAGTATTGGGACAACAGATTACATGGATAATGGAGGGTTGGAAGGACTTATCCTCAGTCATTTGC
>ML778996.1:2277775-2288489 GCA_009831015.1 Picea engelmannii
CTACCCAACAACTATATCATAACTAATTGATTGTGAAGGTCTTACTTAGGACTTAGGATTATTTCTAACAATATATTCAATTGAACAATGTTTGCAATGGACATATTGTTTTTTCAAAAGGAATCACTTTGAATACATGTTTGAGATAACAATTTTCTGTAAACTAAAAAAGTAAAAGAAAAAGGAGGATAAATAAAGAAATGATAATCTTGATTTAAAGTAAATGTTTAAGTGAATAAAAGTAAGTTGAAAGGAGGCTAAGGTTTCCCTCTGTATCTACATTATAGGTTGTATGCTCCAATAGATGTTGTTCTAAAGTATATTCCCCATGCTCTTGTTTTTCTTTCCCTTCCTCGATGTCATCATCTATATAATTCATCTCTTGGGAAACGTCTTCACATTAAAAAAAATTGATTCCATTAACCGCTTCTCCATTGTCTAATCTCTTGAAAAAAATTTAATTCATCTTGATTACATGATTTACATAGCTACTGGAACTCCTCTATGTAGTTGTTACAACTCCTTTATTGAGTTTCTCCAATTCCTTTGTGTGCAATGAAAGTCTCGTGATACGTTTTGAGATTTTGAAGTGAAAGTCTTGTGATATTTTCTGAGATTTTGAAGTATTGTCATCAATAAAGATTCAATTCCCATTCCTTTTGTAGAAGAGAAACATGACATTGTGCCCCCTTGCATACATTCGTCCCCCTCTTTATCACTCCATTCCCAAAGTTATAATTCCCCATTCAACAAAGAATTCACCACATTCTTCTACTCCTTTTTTAGAAAAGCATGAAAACATTATTCTTCTCTTTTGTTAGAAAAACATGAAAATTTACACATCTCTCTATGGAACTTAGAAGTTCTTGCCATGCCTCCACCATTAGAACCTTGCAAGTTTGACTATTTTGAATAATGGGTTCAATACTTCATCAAATAATATCTTGGTTGGTTTCTCATTTTCATAAAATCATTTGGTGATATTAATTAATTAAACTCTTTTTTAATTTTGTATCTCATTTCAAAATAAAAATAATAATAAAAAAAGAATTATCTATCATTTGTTTGATTTTGTAAAAAAACAAAATTAATATTTTTCTCTTCTCCATTAACTTGAAGCTTCTAAAATTTTAAGATCATATTTGAAATGAAATTATAAAAAATGTTTGTTTAGAACTTATAGCTAGTTTAAATTCTTTTTTGATTTGATTGTTCTAGATTTTGTTTTATTCACAATTTTTAGGTTATTAATTTAGGTTTCTTTTTGTTTCACAAGTTTCTATTATCAGTTATTTGGTACGGATCTGATCATGGCTTGATTTAATTATCTAAATACGCTCAAGATGATTGATTCAAAAATAATATTGGATTGCTGCAAATAAATTTATGAGCAACAACAGATAAAATTTGGAAATGCGTCAAGAACAGAGACACGATTTTGCGGGACTGATTGCAGACCAACTGTGAGGAATTTGAAGAACCGATTGAAAACTCATTTCCCAAATGGACCCATTTAGCTTCCGCGTGGAAATTTTCCCAAACAAATGCACGATTTGAGAGATATTTGTGTCTCTTTATGAGACAAATTTCATGTGACAGAAATTATTAGTGACGCCCAGACTGTACATTCATTGTATAAATATATGAGAAAGTTTAGAGCTAGGGAGATCCAAGAAAATGGAGAGGGAGATTTTTATCCTTTCTCTTTTGTATATTTTTTATTTTGTAAACTTTTCTTCTTTTCAAATGGAGTAACAGATGGTTGGAATCTTTGGGAGAATGGATGAGTATTTTCAAAAAAGAATATGGAATTCCAGGTTGCTTAATGGTTTTTGTCCTATGAGTAAATGGTTTTATTTTCATTATAATATCTTCATATTCTTTGAATAATTGATTATGCATTGATTTAAATTAGCTTTAGTCTTTTTTATCAATACATGGTTAATTGCTATCATTTATATATTAATTTTTTCAATTTTTAAGAATCTATTATCCCAAAAGTTCTTCCTGGACCACTTGATGAACATATTTTGTTGAAACTATATAAGAAAACAATTCACTCTTTGGTTTTTTTTCTTTTGTAGATTGTGCAATGTTAATATTGTTTCTCATATAATTTTTGAATATTAATTTTTTTTTGTATTAAATTAGCTTTAGACTACTCTTCATATATTTTTTTATATCATGTTTTTCTTTATGTTGTTCATTATCTTTTGGTTTAGTTTATATCTGTGACTGATCATATATTCAGTTATTTTAAATTTACCTTTGATGCTAGATAGCTGGTAACACCATTCCTGAGAATTGAAACTTCTTTCATTTTTAGTTATTGGGAATTTCAAGGTCACAAGATATATAATTATTTGTATTTCTGTCGTTATAAACTCACTCCAGAATATGAAACACTTCCTTGAATTTCTTCAAGAAGTATTATGATTTCTTTTGTCATAGGTTTACACTTGACACAAGTTAAGAGGAACTCATACAAATACAGAGAGATGAATTTAGCTTAGTACCGTTGATCAATAAGAGGTTAGTAAGTCTATTTCTTTCTTTTATTCAGATTTGTGTATATATGAATGAGACGATGAATGCATTAATTAGCTTTGATTATTTTTGTGTCATTGTTTCAATTGTATTTATTTAGTATTTATTAGTTTAAAATCTTTAAACATTAAAAATAAATAAAAAGATTTATGTTCTTACTTTATCTTATTTTAAAACATTATTATAAACATTCATTTTTGCAAGATTTCAAGTAAACCTTGTAAACTGTATATAGATTGTTTATAATCATTTGTATATTCACATTTGTTTTTAATAAACATTAGTAAGTAATATATCATTTGTTAGAATCATAGATTTTAGATTAATTTAATTTCTTTTATTATTTTTAGGACTTTAGTTGGCCAACTGAGCCATTAAACCCGTTGGGTCATTTCATTCCAAACAGCTTGGGTTATTTAGACAACCCCGGTCTGGATTTGACCTTCCAGTTGATGGTGTGTCACTTACGTCCGTCAACCAATGGCGCTGGAAGGAGGGCAGAGGTAAATTTAATGATTAAATGTTTTACCCCTCGGCCTGTCATAATTCCATATTTATAAAATTTTCTTCTGTGTCATCTTGAAATGCACTAGAAGGCAGACCAAACTGACAAGCTGGCCTTATAGGAGTCTTTGTTTTGAATGTATTTAATTCCCCATGGCTCCCCAAATCACTGTGTTGGAACATGCTTTCCACTTTTCATTACCTAATATTCCAAACGATATAGTCTCTCTCTTGTCCAAACTCACCTTTGATGGTGGGGGAGATGTATCTGCAAAAAAGCCATCTTAACAAGTTTTGGTGTAAATGCATCAAGCATGATATTTCTGGTTTAAAGGTTTTATGCATATTGTTTACTTTCACTTTCAGGGGGCAGATTAAACATTGGTTTGAGTCTTTTACAACATAGCACATTATTGATTGGTTTCAGTTTGTAGATGAATTTTTAGATGATTTTGAAAAATACAATTACAATCAATTATGTGAAGAATTTCAGACTTTACTAATCAATGGAAATTTATCTCTAGAAGGCTTTTCAAAAATAATCCATCATGTTCTCTGTAAATTTAATCTTCATGACATATCATTCGTAATAAATCTCCTCTATGATGCTTGCGTCCCTTTTGAAAATCCTATCACTCAATTGCGAGAAAAATTTTGTTCACAGGATGAGAGGAATCCATTCGAAAATTTTGAACAAGTAAGGGAGGTAGAATCTATTGAAAAGGTTCTTACTGACAATAAAATTGGGTTTTCCTCTGAATCATTGTATACTCAGTCCTCGACCATCGTGGAAGAAGATTTGATGTTGGGTCAAGATGAATGTCTATATTCTTCTAACCCTTGCTTTAATCAGTACTTAAGTTCAGTTATTGAAGAACACTTAGGTGACGAAAACGATCTTAAGCATTCTAACATTCCAATGAAACTGATTAAAGATGTAGATCTTCAATTGGAAGAAGAAACCTTAAACCCTCATCTACAAATCATACCTTATCCACAAGAAATATCATATGTTTGTCGTGAAAGTTTTGAATTATCTATCATACATGAGACAAATTTAGATGATCATATTATGTTGAAGAATTTATCACCAAAACAGAGTGAAAGTTTTAAGGAAAGTAAAGAAGAATGTCTTGAGAATACCATTGTTAAATATCATAGCTCAATATATTATTTTCATGTGCTCATTTCTGATTCCTTTTACTCTTTATATCCCAATATCTTCTTAGATTCTGGTGGACTTGATACTTTACCCATAGTATCTTACTCTTTTCCATCACAATCAAATCTTTTCGATATGCCAAAATTTGGTGAAATTAATTCCAAACATAACATTTATGAAGTTGGATTTGATGCTCTTTCACTTTCATCACTCGCATGGAAAAATGACATGTTGCAAGACGATTTACATGATTTATTGTTGAAAAGGACAATGCACTTATTCTTATGGAAATCAAATATTCTATTTGTTCTTTGATTAGTTCAATTTTTAATGTTTATGTTTCACAGTTTAAAACAATCAATATCATCAAAGGAAGCGTTCAAACCAATAATCTAATTGATGTCATGAATCCTCTTATGATGTGTTTCCCATTGATATATCCATTTCATCAAATTCATAGTTTGCATCCTAATTTTTATGATAGGATCTTAGAATAGCTTGAAGATTCGTATCTAAAAAATCTTCATAATAAAGATAAAGTTGTGCTTGCTTTGTTTCTACCTAAATATCTAGGAAGTAAGCATTACATGATTGATTTAGATCCTCCATGTGAATAAATTGATGAACACTTGGAGAATTGTCAGGAGGATGGGGCACTTCAGCCTTGGTTGATGGTTATGTCAGGTCCCCATAATATTGACAAGTTTTCCAAACTTACTTACACTCTTCCATGCCATTATGACCCATATCACGACTAGATTGCAGAATGGTTGGAGGATTTATACATCAAGAAGTTTCAAAAGAATGATAAGGTCGTGCTTGTTTTGTTTTTAAAAGAATATATAGGAGGTAAGAATGACATATTTCTTTTGTATCTGCAAATACTACATTCTTTTATTTTGATTTTCGACTTTCTATGCCTTGCAAGATTAAAGATGCTCTTGTGGCTACATTGGAAATACGATTTCACTTAGAGTTTTGATCTATTTAGTAGTTTAGAGTAGGTTTCCTTTAGTTTTCTTTCTCAATATTTCTTTGTGTAATAATGCAGTTATGAACACAAGTGGGTACACCAAGAGAACCATAATATGAATATTGTCAGGGAAGTCTACTTTAAATCTTTTTTTTTTCTGCTTTTCGTTGAATATATCTTTTCAAAAATGCAGTATCATCATGAAAATTTTAAATGGAAAGTAAAGAGATAAATAAATTTGAACTATCAATTCAACCCTGACCCAAGGTGCCATGAGTAAGACTACACTCATCTTAATAATGATTTTTCTATTTTCTTTTAGTCTCTTTTATTTTTAATAATAATGCTTGGTCAAAGTAGCATATCATGCATCACTATCTTAAGAAAAGAACTTGCTCGCACATGATATTTTATGTGATTTGGTTCTTCCTTTATTTTACAATGAGATGCTAGTGGATCCAAAAGCTCAATTTTATCTTTGGCCAAAATCGTTTCCTGAAAAGTTTTCTTTTGCTATTCTGATTTTGAATCCCATTAATAAAATTTGATTTGGTTTGTTGTGTGTTTTTTGTTTTCTTTGATTACTTTGGATGAGTTTTCTTCTTACCTATTTTTTTGAATTAATATATTTCTGATCAAAGAGATATTATCGAAGGAAACATTTATTTTAAGACTTCTGTTTTTCAAGAAAATTAAAATAGTTCAAAGAGGTCCTGATATTAAGATATAGCTCAAACAATTGATTTTTAAATCAATTGTCACTTTCATTTTATTCTCAAATTGTTTTTGCTAAAGTATTACACCAGATATATGGTTTAAATCTTTGAGAATTACAATGATCTTTAAACTTTTTATGCCGTCCATATTCTTAAGGAATCACTTTTAAGTGCTTCCCCATTCTCTAGATGATTTCTTGAAGGAAATCTAAAATCTCTAAACCATGATAAAACTTCTAGTTTTGAAAGAAAATAAATAACATGATCAACTATTCACCTGTATTGCAATTAACCTCCGGTATCACCCCGCTCTCTTTTTCATCAATAAATCTATAATTGTATTATTATTTAAAAGTGGTATAAGAGAGTTGGAAGCACTTAAGTGTGAGAAGTGTGTGTAAACCCGTCGGGGTAGTGAACAAGCTCGCTGGCAGTGGGTAAATGCACACATGATACCAAGACAACTTCGTCGGGGTACTGAACAGGCCTGCTGGCAGCGAAGCAATGTCGTGTCGATAGGTAGCAGGTATATGTTTTTAAATTAACTTTTATGGAAGTATACATCACGTGGATACAACTATTGGATGGGATTAAAGCATTTGAGTGGGTTAAATGAAATCTCTATCGAGACTATGGACGCCTACTAGCAGCAGTGACTCTGTTAACCGTATTGAAGTTCTTTTATAAACATCGTGACTCTTTGATTAAGACATTATTTCAGGGTATAATTCCCTGCAAAAAAAATTCTATTGTCTGGTTATAACATTGAGCTTATCCTAATACTATATGGTCTCAGAGTGAATTTATTTCAGGGAGCTTAAATCAATTTTCAAGTCTTATTCTTTTCTTCCTGAGATGAAATCTTACGAGATCTGAGATAACTGTTTCACCCAGTAAGTCACCATTTGTTGGGCCCCAACAACTCCCCCTAAACTTTTACAAAATTCAAAGGGCCCCCATTAGAATCTTGATAATTATAACGAGCTACAGAATCAACATTTTCAAATAGTTCCATACCTTGGCTTGCTTTGAGACAAACTTAAGACATTCACTATAGTATGAGACATTCATTACAAGAGTATATGTCAAAATTTAGAAACGAGCATAGAAATCTCAATTTAAACAAAAACGTTAATTTTTATCAACTGTTTACTTTCGTTTAAATTATGATTATGCGTTCTTTCTTTTGTTCATTAGCAAGTTTGACTATTTTGAATAATGGGTTCAATACTTCATCAAATAATATCTTAATTGGTTTCTCATTTTCATAAAATCATTTGGTGATATTAATTAATTAAATTCTTTTTTTCATTTTGCATCTCATTTCAAAATAAAAATAATAATAAAAAACATAATTATCTATCATTTGTTTGATTTTGTAAAAAACCAAAATTAATATTTTTCTCTTCTCCATTAACTTGAAGCTTCTAGAATTTTAAGATCATATTTGAAAGGAAATTATAAACAATGTTTGTTTAGAACTTCCAGTTAGTTTAAATTCATTTTTTATTTGTTTGTTCTAGATTTTGTTTTATTCACAAATTTTAGGTTATTAATTTAGGTTTATTTTTGTTTCACATGTTTCTATTATCAGTTATTTGGTACGGATCTGATCATGGCTTGATTTTATTATATAAATACGTTCAAGATGATTGATCCAAAAATTTTATTGGATTGTTGCAAATAAATTTATGATCAACAACAAATAAAATTTGGAAATGCATCAAGAACAGAGACACGATTTTGCGGGACTGATTGCAGCCAAACCATGAGGAATTTGAAGAAACAATTGAAAACCCATCTCCAAATGGACCCATTTAGCTTCCGCGTGGAAATTTTCCCAAACAAATGCATGATTTGAGAGATATTTGTGTCTCTTTACGAGACAAATTTCAGGTGACGGAAATTATTAGTAACGCCTAGACTGTTCATTCATTGTATAAATATATGAGAAAATTCAGAGCCAAGGAGATCCAAGAAAATGGAGAGGAGGATTTTTATCCTTTCTCTTTTGTATATTATTTATTTTGTAAACTTTTCTTCTTTTCAAATGGAGTAACAGATGGTTGGAATCTTTGAGAGAATGGACGAGTATTTTCAAAGAAGAATATGAAATTCCAGGTTTGCTTAATGGCTTTTGTCCTGTGAGTAAAATGGTTTTATTTTCATTATAATATCTTCATATTCTTTGAATAATTGATTATGCATTGATTTAAATTAGCTTTAGTCTTTTTTATCAATACATGGTTAATTTTTATCATTTATATATTAATTTTTTCAATATTTAAAAATCTATTATCCCAAAAGTTCTTCCTAGACCATATGATGAACATATTTTGTTAAAACTATATGAGAAAACAATTTACTCTTTGACATTTTTGCTTTTGTAGATTGTGCAATGTTAATATTGTTTCTCATATAATTTTTGGATATGAAACTTTATTTGTATTGAATTAGCTTTAGACTATTTTGCATATAATTTTTTATATCATGTTTTTTTTTATGTTGTTCATTATCTTTTGGTTTAGTTTATATCTGTTACTGATCATCTATTCAATTATTTTGAGTTTACATCTGATGCTAGATAGCTGGTAACACCATTCGTGAAAATTGAAATTTCTTTCATTTTCAGTTATTGGACATTTCAAGGTCACAAGATATATAATTATTTGTCTTTTTGTCGTTATAAACTCGCTCCAGAATATGAAACACTTCTTTAAATTTCTTTAGGAAGTATTATGCTTTCTTTTGTCATAGGTTTACACTTCACATAGGTTAAGAGGAGCCCATACAAATACAAAGAGATGAATTTAGCTTAGTATTGTTGATCAATGAGAGGTTAGTAAGTGCATTGCTTTCTTTTATTCAGATTTGTGTATATATGAATGAGACGATGATTGCATTAATTAACTTTGACTGTTTCTGTGTCATTGTTTCAATTGTATTTATTTAGTATTTATTAGTTTAAAATCTTTAAACATTAAAATAAACAAAAAGATTTATGTTCTTACTTTATTTTATTTTGAAACATTATTATAAACATTCATTTTTGCAAGATTTCAAGTAAACCTTGTAAAATGTATATAGATTGTTTATAATCATTTGTATATTCACGTTTCTTTTTAATAAACATTAGTAAGTAATATATAGTTTGTTAGAATCATAGATTTTAGATTAGTTTCATTTCTTTTATTATTTTTAGGACTTTAGTTGGCCAACGGAGCCATTAAACCCGTCGGGTCATTTCCTTCCAAACGACTTGGGTTATTTAGACAACCCCTGACCGGATTTGACCTTCCAGTTGACGGTGTGTCACTTACGCCCGCCAACACAACTCTAAGAGACCAATGCAGACACTTATATGTACCATTCCAGGGCTTGTAACTCTAAGATATCAATGCATACACTTACATGTACCATTCCATAAAGGAATTCATGTACCCATCCCCCAGTTAAGTCATTTCAACGCCCCCATCCTAAACCAATAAGGGATTTAAATCCTTAGTTGGCCTGGTTGACACATACTTGATTGACTTGATAGCGATCAACACTATGATCTTTTGGAGTGATTTTACAATTGAACTAAAGTGTATTGATTCATTGCATGTCAAGATGTAATATCATATGACAATTTGGGATATCCTTTTTCTTGGCAAAGGATTTAAAATGACCTAACATCGTGACATGTAAAGAGAAAGCCACACAAAACAAGATGTGGAAAAAAGAATATAAATATTGTGAGGAAGATCATGGTGCAAGCAAACAAGTGAAAATGTAAACAAAAATTATAAACCAAACTAATGCTAGACTGAATTCTATCATTAATTCACTTGAGAAGTATTGAAAACTTAATCTTAACAATGCATTTCATATTAATTGGACACGAGGTCAAATAAAACCTTGAAATTTTTTATTCATGAAGGAAATTTTTCTATGTATTGTTATTGGTCAATAAAAAGTGTTTCTCATATTTCCACTTCTCATCCTAACTTGACTTCTCAATGGTATTTCTACTTCTCATAGTGGTGCATGTAGAACCTTCCAGAAATATCCCCAACCATCCCATATTGAGAGAAATAATGACCAACGATAACCTTCTCATAACTACTTTCTGCACTCCATCATTTTGTATTAAATGCAAACCATTATGCATACAAACACTTGGAGGAGTGGTCAACACACTCACGTCCTTCTTATTAGTCCCTGCTAGTCCCTGCCTTCAACATGGAATATAGCGATGATTTTACTCCTTGACTCCCATTAGTTATGGCTTTGACTTAAATTTCCTCTTCATTTCCTAAGTTTAACATAAGCAATTCTAATATTTAGATTTATTTTAATTAAAATAAATAAATAAAAATTATTTCTCTTAAAAGTGACTGGCTATCAACTTTAGGGTCTTATTTCCGAGGCGACTACGAAATTCTTGAAAATTGGGTTTTTAATTAAATCACCAAGGGTTTCATTAAATATCTTTGTCTTTCCACTGTCACTTGAAAAATGGATTTTAATTAAATCACCTTTGTAGGCTCTGAGAACTGACAGTGCAATGAGCTAGGGTATGACGATGTTGTCATCTCGCCACATCACCTCTTCACGTTGTAGTCTCACCACACCACCTTCTCACTGCCTAAATGTAACATCCCGCTCTGGCGCACTTACCTAACTTATTCTTTGAGGACACTTGCTCGCAAGTGATCTGGATTTATATGATAAAACTTTTCTTTCATTATGATGCGTTGAGTTATATGACAGGATGTTTTTACTACCTTGGTGTAGACAGGTGCTGCTGACTCAGTTTCTTTGAGTGTG
>ML778996.1:2292586-2340916 GCA_009831015.1 Picea engelmannii
TGGGATGTAGACACCTCCATGTTCATCAGAACAGTCGCCAGCCCTGAGACCTTAAATGGTTAAAGACGATGGGAAACCGGGCTTGAGCGTTGATTATGTGTCTTGGAGGTCCTAACCTTGCAGGGTAGGACGGGCGGGTAATTAGTCGTAATTAGCAGCCAGTTTTACTTGTCGTTAATGTTGCGTTGTGCACCTTTGCCTATGGTCTTAGATGTTTGCGATTTCTCGTCGTATGCTTTTGTCTACTTGCAATGAACACCGTGGTTACGCCTTGTTGAATGTCAAGGGGCGACATAGAGTCAAGTTTGTTTTCATGTCTACACGCGCGCACACACCGCACCCACAAAAAGAAAAAAAAAATTGCACCTATCACTAGAATGGTTGTCGTAACGAGGCGGTTCGTTACACTAAACACCTTGCCACCTTCCCAACTAACTCTGTTGCCACCTCCCATCCTCACTTCCTCCCTGAAGGTAGTAGTATCACTAGAAGTAAGGATAGAGGCCAAATCCATGTTGTTATAGAGAAGTGGAAAAGTGGCCATTGACTATGTGGGTGAAAATATTCCTCATCTCATGGAAAATACAATGATCATTCATAGCAACCCCGCCAATCTATGCATACTCACTTCCTCATGATGTATGTATTCCCTAGTGGAATGAGGTAAGGGATAAGATAATACATATATGTATCTACTCCCTTTTATTTTTCTCTGTTCTTTTTCTTCTGTGTGCGATATTCTGCCAAAATTCTCATACTGTATAGCCGATCGTTTCCTTTCTCTAGATTCTCCAAGATTCCTTTTCTTCAGAAATTCTCCTTTTTCCAAATATTTTCACTACACACAGTTGTTTACTATAGCACTTCCATTACCGTATTTCAATGGAGTGGCCTACAACATGAGGTTAGAGACCATCTAGGTTGGAAACGATTTTCTCCCCACCCCTAAGTCAGTGTTCTTGCCAGACCACATGGACGTCGGGCAGACCATGATCGACTCAGGAACTTAGTTCACATTCCTTGTGGGGGAGTCATATAGTCAGCTCAAAAAGGAGTTTGCGCGACAAAACCACGTGCTCCTAATGAACCCCATGGGTGGGAATTTTGTGTTCCAAGTTGTTATGGATCTGTGCTACTAGCAACTAGCTGATGCTCCATTTTCACATATGCTGAGCCCCATGATGATGATGTTTGACTCTGCAGAGATCACACTACAAGGTCATCAACTCCTCTATCAAACACCCAAAAGCAGTGCAGGAAATCATGTTGCAAATGACCAAGCAATCTATTGTTTCACATTTGGGAATTCAGATTTGGTACCAGTGGAGGCAAACATTATCGACAATCACCACCAGTAGAATCTATGGATATAATATGATCTCCAAAACTCTCTCATTGGATTTTCAAAGTCTCGTTGCAAAATCAATTGACCATAAGATTCATTGCATTCAGGAATACTAGTGTTCTATGACATGATTTTGAATATAGGACTATGTTCTGTAGATATATTTAGTAATATTAATAGATATTCAATATTACAATGTCTAATCTTGCGTTTTCAAAGCATATTGAATCATTTAATTTTTCTTTCTTCTTGTTTGATGGATGGGAAAATGTTATTTGTTTGCAGCTTGCGACAAGAACAGATCCGACAAACCACAATGACAGAAACACAAATCATCTCCCAAAATTTGAACGACATGTGACCTTATTTATATCTCGCGGTCTAATTACTTTTCCTCTAATCAGTAGAGCAACTTCTTCTGTCTAATATTTCGTGCAACACTACCTACTTAGAATTTAATCGGTAGAGCAACTGCTCCGATCTATAATATTTCGTGCAACGCTACTACTTAGTAGTAAACAAGAGGTTAGTATCTGACTGGCAGATCATTGTCCTATGACAGGAGAAATGTATATTCCATGGACCATGCCTTCCATAGTGTTGTGTTTCATGGCAACTTTCGAGAGCCTTGTTGTTATTTTTTTCAATACGACATCACATCACAAAATTGGATATTCCTTCTTGGACCAAAGAACTTATGAAGTGGGGTGGGGACTACTTACATATCCTGTTGTTGTTGATGTAGCTCACTCATACCAACTATGCATACTTGTCAATTGACATTGTAACAGGGTATAATCTAACCTTCCATATGTCACGATTGAAATTCATATGTACAAAATGTTGCATGCCTGTTTTCCTTTGGTGATGGCACGTATCATGTAATTTTTTTAACATAAATCATTCATATCTTGAAAAATTCGATCATAAAGTAGAAAAGTCAAGTTCAGAAATTAAAATTGTTATTTAATTTAACCACTATGAAGATTAAAATTATAAAATCATTTGTATGGGATGAGACTATAGTTGGAATTGGTCCAATATTGTCTGTATCAGATCAACATTGTAAAGCATCTCAATGTTTTTAGTACTATAATAACTTATAATCAAGTCACTAAATGCGCACATGTTTTCATTGAGGTAATAAGTATTGAGTACATGAGGATAATGCTTTGATTCTACAGACTTAGAATCCACTTGTCATAGTAGATGTGTATCCTTAAATTGGGATTGAAAATAATCATCTCAACCTCTATATTGCTCTTCAACATGTTGTTTTTCATAATAAATTCGAAGACAAAGACATTTCCCACATAGAACCTAGGGGTTCTCGCTCCCAAATTATCCCAAAAACAAATACTGTAAAGACAATTGTTGTAGCTATTAGAAATAAATAGGTGTAACAATAAAAAGATCATGTTGTGGAGATGGGTGAGTTAATAAAGGCAGGCAATTTGTATATGATTAATTTTTCACAGAATTGGTAAAATAATTTTTTGTGGGTGAATTAGTATATTGAAGCATGGAGCCTCGATAAATAATTAAGTGGAGGCTCGGTAAAATTAATTTTTGTGGGTAAAACAATATATGGAAGAATGGAGCCTCGAAAAACAATTAAATGGAGTCAATCCAACATTGTATGCCCACTTTATATAACTAATAAAAACATTGCCCGCAAATCGCAAACATTGACTTCATCTCGGATTATTAACAGAAAATAAAACCAAATGAATAAATATATGACTATAGTTTCAAGCCTAGATCTCTTACAATTTTTATACTTATTGTTTAAATATGATATATATATTTTTTAACATTACTAACCACACACATGTACAGGACAAAACCCATCTTGACAATCCAAGCTCTAGAGCACATGAGCACTCCACTTGTTTAGAGCCAATCGATAATGTTGAATTACCATAATAATATATATTATGGTTTATTATTATTTTAAATTATTCCAACCATAATAATATTGGCTTTTGCATCACAGAAACTTTTTTTATCACAATTTACATTATATTTGAAAAAAATACAATTTAATCTTAAATTTATTAAATATCATACAATATTCCTGTATTTCTTACTAACACAAAACTTAATCTAGTTAAGAAATATGGTCACGCAAAAGTTTAGAATAAAAAACGACTCCTAAAAGAGAACTAGTCTTGAAGGTATTAGCAAATTATTTATAGGGCTTGGAAGCAAAAGTAAATAAAACATATAACTTCTAATAATTTACTCTTTCTACCTTTTTTACATTTATATATTGAAGTAAATTATATAGCAGAGTAAAATTGTATTCTATCCAGGATTTGTGTATTTTATTCGGCCAAACATTGAACTCTACTTACGGTGGAAATCAATTTCTGGGTATGGCCTTGGAGTTGGTGGTGAAAGTAATATGTTTGATTTCCATTAGTGAAAGTTTCGGTCTAAACAATCATTTTATTTTTATTTCCACGTAGGCTTATAAAATAAAGAAAAAAATAATAATTGGAAACTGAACTCAATCCAAAAAAACACAAAGCATAAGACTTCACTTTCATCCTAGGAAGTATAACTTTTTGAACATACTTGTCTCTCTCAAAACACGAAAAGTACATCGGGCTTCATTGTCAAAGATGAAAACTGCATCTATGACAACCAACAAAAAGTTCAAATGATGAGGTCTCAAGCCTTAGTAGCCACGATTGCATAGGACGTGAAAAACTAATAAGGGAAACAAACACAAATCGCTACATGCCTCTCATGACAGGATCTACATGTACAAATCCTTTAATTCATCTTAACATCCATCTTTAATTCAACGAATCTCTGCTCTCCAGAACCTATAGGAAATTTCCATATGTTCAACATCTATCAACGAATCTCTGCTCTCCATGTGTCGTTTCCATATGTTCAACATCTATCAACGAATCTCTGCTCTCCATGTGTCGTTTCTTTCACCGACTCAACTTCCATTTTTCTTCAAACACCAGCTTCCAGGTTTCTTCTTCAAACATGACATCACTCCAAAATGCTTCCAGTTTCTTCTTCAAACACCGTACCGGCGAAGTTGAAACCAAACACGCTTCAGCGAGCGCCCAACCATGTTCAAGCTTCAATGGGGACTATAAAGCCTATTTTTCTCAAGTCAATCCTCCGGCCAAAGGATTTAATGGACGCTCTGAGGCACCAAGTCACGTGGAAATGATGGAATTATTTCCTGTGAGCATGTGTTTCGGTTCAAACACTAGAGTTTAAAAAAAAACACATCATTGGTCCTTTTTCATCAACGAAACTGATTCGGTTTCTAGGTATTTTAATGTCCAAACATTTGTAGTTTGATATATTTTGCGAATCCTTGATAACTGGGCAAGCTTAAATGTTGGATAAGGCTAACTTTGTGATTTTTTCACTATCTGCATTAGATCCGTTCAGCAATCCACAACTATGAAAAGGTATTATTTTGATCCGAGCATCAAATTTAATGCATTAACAACAATTTTCATGTATTTGTTTTTGACAAAACGTTTGAATATTTAGTCTTTTTGGCTGTAGATAATTTTGATTAAACCTACTCTGTGGCCGGGTCCTTGGAAATCGGTAAGTGCAGATAGGGATCCTTTTGGATTGCTTTTGATTTTGATTCTTAGCCTGCATTTGTTTAACTCAAGCACCCCTGCCCCACCCCTTTCATACATAATGTGTTTCCTTCCGAGGGTATAGCCCCTTTTCCCCTATGGCCCTCATGGAGGTCCACTGTCAGGGAACGCCCTACAGGCGAAGGGAGGTGAGGAGGAGGAAGCTCCGTCGTCGCACAATCTTTACATCAATATTTTCGCCATATTTGAATGTAATAATTTATGCCTCGTTATATACAATGCAAATAGTTTCGTGGGTGTTTGATAAATAAGAGTTTCTTTGAGAAATATTTTTATTGTTCTCTGCAGATTATTTTTACTTAGAATGGGTGGCGGGTATCTGTTTCCAAGCGAGATGGAGGAGGAAATGCTCAGACCACCTGAGGTCTTAAACACCTGCATTTCTGTTTGCACAGAGGAAGCAGAGAATAGCCTTGTTTCACCTAAAAATAAAGAAGAAATGTTCTCTGCGCCCGAAATTTTCACTTCTGATGATACCATATGGGTGGCGAATGAAGAGATGGTGGAGGAATCGACGTCCTTACATAATTATTATCTTAACATGATGGAATCCACAATAGAAAACTATTCAGAAGACATACCAGATGAGACACTGGATTTACCACCACAAACAATTATCATCAGTAGCCAACACCCAAGTGCATTGATAAATTCGGCACTCGAATGTCCTACAGAATTGATTCCAGATGAGACGTTGGGTTCACTACAACAAACAGTTACCAACAGTAACCAATCCCCAAGTGCATTGATGAATTCTGAAGGCCTTCAACTTGAGTTACTGAACGAGACTTCTGTTGATCAACCCTCAAACAAGAATTCAGAGGTCTCTCTCTTTCAAGTTATGAAAATCGTATCTAACAAGCAGGAATTGAACTTTGTAGAGAAGGTCCATCTTCCCGAAGAGCAGATTATTCATCTTTGCAATCGAATTGTAACTAATGCTACATAAAACCAATGTCCTGATATCGGAATCAGTTTTAACTCCTTGAATCAATTATCCTTGCCGACAATTGGCTTCTACGGGGACAAGCGACCGATGGGTAGAATATTGAAAGAGATGGGGGTTGTAGATCATTCCATTCATATGCAAATGGAGGAAGACACATTTGAACTAGGTTTGTACGTTGGTCTTTTGAAGCATTTCATAATTTTTTTCTATTGGCATCAAGGTACCCATCTCAAAGATGCATGAGGGAAACAGGTTTCTTGTACTTTCATATAGTATGTAGTGGATTTGTGTGATGATATTTTATGTGTGTGTTGAAGAGCATAACGTTCTAGAAGCTCTGTCTGCTTCTGTGGCCACCACTTCTCATAGACTGAGGAGAACTCAGAGGCTTAAGATAAGTCATGTCCAAAATTATGAAAATGATGTTCGGGTTTCTTCTGGGTTCAACGTAAACATAAGAAGGTATATCAGTACGACCCCTTCCGAAGGTCTAGCAATACCCAAACATACGTTGTTCTTTGCTGAAGGATTTCATAGATGTTCTTTTCTCACTGCTAAGTATAAATGGTCAAGAAAGTATTTTAGTACTCAATTAAAAAAGGTTAATGCCAGTGCACTTGGGTTTGAGTTGGAGAAAATGTCCAAAGACTATGATCTTTTATTTCACTAGGCTCAACAATGAATAATTTTTTTCTCTTTTAAAGTATTCTGCATTTCCAGAGTTCGAGAGTTGTACAGACTTGGTGAATTATATCCAAGGTCGTCGCAGGGAAATCCAAAAATACAACATCCAATCAAGGCTTAATGAATTAGAAAAGAAAAACTTGCATAACTTTCTCTAGGTTCTACCTGAGTACTGCGGATTTATTTAATATATGCTTGAGTCAACATTTGAAGACATGAGGGAGCATATTGGATCTGAGGAGAGTCCTATTCAACTAAATTGGTTCCAACAATTGGAACATCAATTGGCTACTGTTTGGGGTGGCAACTCAGGTAAGAAGAAGCTGTTTTTCGTTGGCTCTGAGATTAAATTTCAACCCTCCTTTGGGATGGAATCTGTCTTTATCGTTGAAAGATATGAAAAGTCTTCCCACCTTATTTTCTTTGAAGAAGAGATTATATTGAGGTGCATAGGTGAAGGTGACAATACAAAGAAGAAGGTAAGGATTTTTCCTATTACAAAAGATGGATCTGTAAGGAAACGCCTTGTAGTATCAGGTGAGCAACTTATTCTTCAATTTGGAAGCAACAAAAAGATGTTACCAGGGATTATTGAAGTCATCCAAATTTCAGAGAATGCACTCCACTATTGGATAAAACCTTTAGTTCCTAAAAATTTACTTTAGTTCCTAAAAATTTACTAAATGTAGCATAGAATATTGTTTTCATGTGTTTCCTTATGAGCAATGGCATTTTAGAGCAAATGAAGAGATTTGGTCAGCTTGTTATTGACAAGATTTTGATCACAGAGAGAAATTCCATTGGAAAATAGCTTCTGTTGGCTTTCCTCATGAGCGATGAGACTTTAGACCAAGTAAAAAAAATTGATATTTCTAACATGAAGAATTTTCTTACTTCTGGTATCCTTGACATTATTTTGGCTGAATTAGAATCTGTGAAAGAAGACCTTTCACCAGAATTGCAAGATTCATATCTGCAATGGAAAACATAGTTTTCTAATTTTAACCTTGATTAGACCATAAGCAATGTTGTTTTTTCCATTGAGACATGGAAAGACCTTTGCTCAGCCATCTACAGAGATGGGAAAGAAGAATTCAGCCAAAATGTCCTATCAATGGTTTGGAAGGATATGCTATTCGTGCTTAAGAAAAATATTGAATTTGAAAAAGGGGCAGCAGAAAAGCTTAAGGAGCAGCAGTTCAGAAACGAACGGGAAGATTTTCTTACACAAACAAAGGAAAATCTATCCCAAAGAAGAGTGCTTGGAAGACCTGGGTATATTGAAAGTTGCTCTGTTCGAAGGTTTTATATGGGGTTAGGAAATTTGGAGGCAAGCTTGCGAATTTCAAGTGAAGAAGAAGAGAAACCCAATATACAATGGATGCTCATAAAGATGGCACCAAATAAAAAAAGACTTAGATGAGTTAAATTCAAATTCCATGCATTGCATTATCCCATCTTTCTTGAACCCATTTGAATTAGTGTGTTGTGATACTGAGATAGAAGACATAAAAAGGTGGCATTTCTGAGATCGGGTGAGTTGTTGGTTTTTATCCACGACAAAGTACTTAATAGGCTAAACTTGTACATGTCCCCAAAGCTAGGACCATTTCTGTCTGGGAAAAATCCTATTCGCGCATTTAAAAGGGGTTTTGATTTGGTAGCTTTTGAAGAAACTACCTGATTCCTGGCTTTATATGATGCTCAAGTATCCAAGGTTTTAATATATAGGTTTGATGAATCATTTCAGAATATAGACTGGACAAATGTTGAAATTATGTTGGAATTGTTTTCTGGGAGTACAAGTATAATATGTTGAAATATCGTATTTTTTTGGTAGTGGAACACAGTTCAAATGGTATTCATAGAGCACGATTTCTCTTTGCCAATACCTAAAACCCCAACCCTAGAAATGAGCATTCTGGTTAGAATTAATATACAAGACTCTTCAACATAAAGATGTGTATAACATATGCACGGAAAAAAGAAAAAAAATGAATACTCCAACATCAAAATGTGTGGAGAAGTAAACAGGGAAAAACAACATTTTCAATCTTCCAACACCAATCAAGGATCAAGATATATACAGAACGACCGAGTTGATTGTAAATCCATGTGTCTTCCAACATCAAAGTATCAAGATGTATACATAACGACCGCAATTTCTTAAATCCGTTTTTTCTCACATGGAATCATGTGATTTCAATCCACTAGGGTACGCAAATAAAGGAAGACTAATGAATTGGATGGGGATGAGAATATGTTTAAACTAGAATGTTTTGATACTTTATTGAAAGAACGTGAGGAAGCACTTGGAATATACTCCTATTTGCTTTTATACTCTGTTGCACCTGATTTTAATTTAAAATTAGTGAGGAGGCACACTTGGATTATATTCCCATATGTTTGTTTTTATACTCTGTTGCACCTGATATTAATTTAAAATTAGTGAGTAGGTACACTTGCATTTGTTTTTATACTCTATTGGGACTGATTTTAATTCAAGATAGTTTGACATCTCCGCCTGTGAAAAATTAGATAAGTAGAAACAAATTTTAGAAGTACTCGGAGCTAGGATTATATTACCATTTGTTTTTATACTCTATTGGGACTGATTTTAATTCAAGATAGTCTGACATCTCCGCCTTGCAAAATTAGATAAGTAGAAACATATTTTAGAAGTACCCAGAGCTATTTCAGACTCCAGATAGCACTAGAGTCTATAAGATTTAGCCAATCATAGCTGGCAATAACCTTAACAGAAAACAATAACAGAATACGATTCTTCTTTTCAACTTTGCACCATCCTTCTCCTTGGCAATTAAAGATACCTATTATTCCAATATATATTTTTAGGTTCCATATTTTCAACAACTTGCAAAGACAAACGGTCATTTGGTAAAAAATAAAGCACATAACGGTAAAAAAAAAATACATGTTAATAACCAAGTTACTCTAACATAGAGCCCCACCTTTTCCCATCTCTAGTTGGATCTACGAAGAGACAGTCCTGTGTCATTATTCCAGAAAATCGCGCATGCAAAACATATCCATAAGGGAGGACTAGCTTTTTCAAAAGCTCAAAATTGTGAACCCCTGGCTTGTCACTGAAATTTTAAACGACCATGAAAACAATGTTTACAGAAATTATTCAAACCCCTCCCCTGCCAAAGCATATAGATAAAAAGGGGGGGGAAAGGTGGTTTCACACCATAAAAACTACTATGACTACCGAACTATCCCTACAACTCAAATATATATTAACCATAAGGAAAGGTTGAAGCTTTACCGAACTATCCCTACAACTCCAATATATATTAACCATACAGAAAGGTTGAAGTTTTACTTGACATAAATTGCACAACCTCTGACAGCTCGAGCAACACCATGGTATTCAACTACTGGATGTAAGCTCTGCATCAGTGAATTGAAGATCATCAAACATAAGCGATTTGTAGACATTGTTTTATAAATATCAAACACAACTTTTGAAGTGATGTAAGCTCTACATTAGTGAATTACAGATCATCAAACATAAGTGATTTGAAGATATTATTTTCTAAATATCTAACACAACTTTTGAAGTCCACTTACATGAAACATATCCTAATCTGGTTGCATGAACTCTCCCAGAAACAAGGTATTGTAAGCAACCAAGGAAATATGAATAATATGTGATGCTGGATCTCTTGGGAAAAAGTCGTTTGAAGCTCTTCTAAGGGATATTTTTTCACAGTTCTAATAAAAGCAGTGGTGATCGGTCATTGTAATCCAATAAGCTCATTTTTCCATTCAAATTTTTGAAATTGTAAATGAGGAGTAGGAGAATACCACCAAATTAATCAGAGGGTTTTTTTCTATTATCCATTTTCCCTCCATTGTCGCTAAAATTTTAAATGAGATGTGCAAGTTTTCATTATTATCATTTTTCGTTCAACACCATTGACGATTTTCGAGACTCTATCTTACTTAGCAAATCAATCAGCGACACCTTATCAATGAATAATTAGTTGAATGGCTCCAGGGATATATCCCCTTCTCAACAATTTTGGCAAGATTTTTCTAAAGTAAGAGGCCCCAACGACTCTATGAAATATGCGGATGGCCTTACCACATTTGTCTTTTACAGAAAATAGAAGCATGACTACAGGGACCTCATGCCGTTTTTCTCGTCGGGTCAGACATGCACATTGCTCAAGTGCCCTGTATCGATCTGCTCCTTTACATATTCAGATAGAATAATGGAGCTCGAACCATGCACCTCTGAAGCCTGATTGGTCTATATTTTGTTGTTTTACCAATTGCAAGATCGCTCGGCTGAAAATTTAGAAAGAAGGTGGTATCATGATGGCCACGAGGGCTTGGGATGACTACGATCAAGTTGATGATCAGTGACATGGGTAAGAAGCATACAGAGCCTACCAAGTACTCATGAATTCCCTGTAAAATCATTAAATTAAAATTAAATAATAATTGCGAGGAAGAGGCGGCTAACAGTTGGAGTCGGTGGCAGGTGCCATAACCCAGAGAAAATGTATCAAATAGGTGGCAATACTTAATTAGTTAAGGACAAACGACGCAAATTCAAAAATGAATCTCCTCGTAAAAAGCCTTCAGTAATGCTTTATGTGACGCCTTTCTTGATGTGTATAGAACATGCAGAGGACAGATGGTGATTTTCATGGTGGCAACTGTTTGTTGAATGATTATTGGGATGGAAATATTGAAAGAATTATTTAGATTTTCAAATATATTTTATGGAAAGATTTAAAAAATGCTTTAGATTTATTCCTAAAAGTGTTACTCTCATATTTGTTCCTCTTTAGCTGTAATGTACCTAAAATTCACCATAAAAAAAAAAATTCTATGACATAATTCAATTTTGTTTAAGCTTTAGAATTTAAGAGAAGGTAAGATACATTTTTGTCCATAATGACATTATTACACCAGTCTAGTTTACTTTGAACAGAAAAGATTATGTGGATAAATTCTTTCCATAATTCTACCACTTTCATTAACTTTCAAACTACCCCAACATACTTATATGTATATAGGCAATATCTAAACTTAGGTCGAAGGAACCCTTGAGGTTCAGAGAAAGGATCTGGGAGCACAGAGTTTAACCTTTGGGTGGTCGCGCAGGAGAGCAGCTCAAACGAACGATGGAGACACTTTGGGGAAAAGTGATGAAATCCCGAGAGCCATAGGATCGCACCAAGTTACAAGGGACTTAAGCGCTTAGAAGCACCCCGAGAGAGGAGCCATATGAATGGTGGAAACACTTCATGGAAGAAGTGTCAAAGTTGCGAGAGTCGTTGGATCTTGCAGAGCAGTGAGGAGATTAAGGCCGAGTGTCTTCCAACACTCTAAGGCGTTGAATTTCGCTATTTCGGAGTTCGAGGTTTGGAGTGGCAAGTGATTTTGGAGTCGTTGCATCGTGAACTCCTGGTTCGTGAAATTGCGAAACGATAGACATCGTTCATCAAGGAGGACACGTGGCGAGTGGTCAAGGTTCAGGGAAAATCCCGAAAGGTTGTGGATCGTCCATCCAGTGGGATCATGGTCATTGGTTCAGGAGGAAACTAGACCATTGATCTCTCAAGGGGGAGATTTCAGCATTTCGGGGTCCGAGAGTTCGAAGGACCTAAAACAGGAAGAAAGCTTGCATCGCAATTCCCCGAATCGCGAAAAGTCGGTAGCGCTTTGACATTAAGTGTGTGGTCACAAAGTGGTGGTCACATGGATGGAGGCTAAGGGCGATCCAAAACCGTTAAGACCTTTTCGGTGTTTTGGCGACAGGGAGTTGGAAGGACAAGGAGTCTGGGATTGTCAAAGTAATCAGTTCTGCACATTTAATTATGCTTTTAATTGCAAGGTTGGATCTTCATGACTACTAGAACATTAGGTATTTTGACTGTCTGCTATGTGCGCGTATAAAGGCGTATATTATCATTCTTACTGTAGGGAATTCACTTTAACTCTCCATTAACATCTGTACTTATTTCCACCTATAAGTATGTACATACCTATAGCTTTCTCTAAATATATATAGAGCAATGCACTGTCATAAGTATAGTTTCATCTTGATTCTAGTTTAATAACTGGAAAGCTCAGTTACGTGCTATGGTCCTACATCTTTACTTACAGAAAATATAAACATGCAAGTATATCTACCTAACTTAGGTCTCATTCTTACACACTAGTAGCTTACACATCAAGCATAGTTAACTCAAAGTATCCCATATTGTTCTCTATGGTTTATGCCATTAAACAATAGTCTAATTACGAAATTTTGAATACTTAAAGGTGTATGACTTCATGGCAAGCAGAACTCTTAGAAAAAATTAAAAATCTGCTTAATTAGTTTAATACTTTCATATACAATAATTTTTGTACTTGTCATGCCCTGTACACAATGACTTGTAATATGATCTGTTATTTCTATTCTACCTCTATCCCCGATGAAGATCCTCCATCGTTTCTACCAATCCATTCATTACAGTATTAGAGTTGTTCCTATAACAAATAATTCCTACTATGTTCCTACAGTTTTGTGAAAAAACAGAGGTCAATTGGGTTTCGGCGATTACAAATGACGAACACAAAAAAAAACAAAAGACCACGTTGTTTGCTGAATTGCAAAATGCGGAAAGACTGTGGGCCCAGCACTTCGGGGTTTCGGGGTTTGGGATTTCGCGACTTCAAATGCCAAACACCAACACACAACAACTCCCGAATTGCGAAAATGTGAATGGAATGTGGAACCAGCACTTCGGGGTTTTGGGGTTCGGAATTTCAAGGTTTACGACCACCTGATGCATAAACAAAATGAAATAAGAAATACCGAATTGCGAAATGAGATTAGTGTGTGGGCCCAACAATTCCGGGTTTCGGTGTTTAGTAAAGCAAAGGAACTCTGAATATATGTAACTAGCAAGTCTCGAATGTCGAAACATCAATTTTGTATTTAATCTCTTTTTAAAATCACACGCTCCAACAAATAAACTCAGAATAAATAAATGACCAGGTTCGTAATTGGTAAAAACAAATAATTACTGTGTTTGCTCAAAAAAATGAATTTATCAAGAAATAAAATGAGTTTACAAACTCAATAACAGAAAATCACAATCGTAGAGTAAACCTCCAAAATAGGGAATAACTAAATCAATTCAAGAAATGCTTTCAAGCTATCTCACCCTCTATGTCCGGAATTACAATATGATTCAAGTATTTATGGGAACAAAACTTGCCCCTTCGACCTTAGGAAAAATTAAATCAGGGCGGTGATGGTATTTGGTGGCTTGCAAAGGCTAAGGCGACCACCGCTTGATAGTGAACCCTCACGTCTTGAAGGGGCAAGACGGCCACCGATCCACCGTCATAAAGTGGTGAAATGATTACAAACCAACAAGTTTTTCCTATTACAGAAATGGATTATGACACGACAAATTTCTCCCATGGAAGTACTTCAATACAGAATTAACATATACATATCACAGTATAAATGATTATTTAACACAAAGAAGGAGTAGATCAACATATCTGAACTAGTTTTGTGGGAAGGCAAAGGGAACAACCACGTTCCTCTCAACTGTAGAATAGGCAGCCAAAATTTCTTGCCCGATTCACCCCCTAGCCTGACCATGAATCCATGAGGGCGAATTTGGAAGACTCCTCCTCAGCAATGTCCACAATTCCAACAATTATCCTCTTGCCTCACACTTACTCAGCAGTGCTCATAACAACAAGGAAAATCCATAGTCCCTTTTCTCCGCATACTTGGCAGCGTCCTGCCTTCTCACATATGTTATTTATCAATTTTGCCCAGATCTTTTTCCCTCCCTTGGGGATTTTCACAGCTTTCTAAATCCCTGATTTTCAGGGGCTGCTAATGGCCAAATCACTGAATTGCCACTTGTAACAATCAACCTAGGGGTAGTTCCAACATGTTCCCCACTCATGGAGTCATGGTTAGCTAAATTCAACATGGTTGTTCCATTTGTCCTTCTGCAATTAATATAAAATATTTTGTTTTCATACAAGTGTCATAGTCAAATAGTTAGTTGGATCAAATCAGGTCTCTGCCCAACAGTCATGTTAATTAATTACAATTATTAAATTCAAAATTCAGAATTGCCATAAATGGCAAAAAAATTCCAAATTCGAATTTACTAAAAACAGAATAAATTTTCAATGAATTTAAATTTCAAAAATATTTTATTTTTGAGGATATCACATCCTTTTCCCCTTCAGTAAAACGTTGTCCTCAGTGTTCATTCCCTTCTTGGAACAGGGTTGGATGAGATTTCCGCAAATCTCCCTCCAACTCCCAAGTGGCCTCCTCAGGACTAAAGTGCTTCCATTGCACCTTTACCTGAGCAATGGCTCTGTTCCGAAGTGCTATTTCTCTCTTGTCCAAAATACGCAGGGGTTCCACCTAGAACTCGCCTTCGGGTTCCACCTGCACCAAGTTCCAATCAATCATATGAGTAGGGTCATGAATATACTTTTTCAACAAAGAAACATGAAATACATTATGAATTCTTAGATTAGCTGGAAGTGCAAGTTGATATGCTACGGGTCCAATTCGAGCTAGTATCTCGAAGGGCCCACAAAACCTAAGTGTCAGCTTGGCACAATTCCCTAACTTCAGCGAGATTTTTTGGGCTTTGACCTTCAAGTAAGCATAGTCTCCCACTTGAAATTCCAAGTGTCTCCTTTTCTGGTTTGCATAACTCTTCTGTCTGTCTTGTGCTTCTTTCAAGTTCTGTTGTTCCTTTCTTACCGTGTTCTCCATTTCTTGGAGCATCTCTGGTCCAACCATGAGTCTGTCATCCGGTTTATCCTAGCTAATTGGAGTTGTACACTTTCTGCCATACAGTATTTCGAAAGGGCTCAACTTAGCCGAAGTTTGGTACCCATTGTTATATGCAAATTCTACCAAGTGCAGGTAGTCTTCCCACTTGCTTGGTTTTGTTCTTACGTACATGCGAAGCATATCCTCTATGATCTGGTTTGTCCTTTCGGTCTGTCCATCCGTTTGTGGATGATAGCTCATACTGAAGTTCAAGTTAGTGTTTAGTCCTACAAACAATTCCTTCCAAAAAGCGGATGTAAATTGTACGTCTCTATCTGAAACCACCATTTTAGGAATACCATGTAGTCTAAAAATTTCTTTCATGAATATTTCAGCAATGTTTATAGCTTTAAAAGTAGACTTTACAGGAATAAAGTGTGCAGACTTACTGATTTTATCGATTACAACCATGATATAATCATTTTGTTTCTGAGTTTTAGGCAAACCTGTTATAAAGTCTAGTGAAATAGTCTCCCATTTCCATTCTGGTACTGGTAATGGCTGTAATAGGCTGGCTGGGTGTTGGTGCTCAGCCTTAACCTGCTGACAATCTTGGCACCTAGCCAAGTACTCTGTTGTTTCTCCCTTCATATTAGGCCAGTAAAATAGTTTTATGAGTGATGTTATTGTTTTCTTTTAACCTGGATGGCCAGAATACGGTTTCTTATACACTTCGTCTAAAACAGTTAATTTTAACTTTGTTGAATCTGGTATGTAAAGTCTGTTTTTAAATCCTAATAGTCCCTTCTTGTCGATACTTAGATTTGGTTTATCTGAGTTTGCGATACTATTTTGAAATTCTGTCATCGCCTTAGTGTAATTTCCATCGTTAATACTTGTCGTCCTTATTCTTTGTTCCAGATCGCTTTCTTCCCTGTTGATATTTATCTCAAATAACCCATGGACTCTTCTGCTTAAAGTGTCTGCGACTTTATTTTCCTTACCCTTGATATGTCTAACCTCGAAGTCGAATTCGCTCAGGAAGGCTAGCCACCTTGCTTGTCTTGCATTAAGGTCTGGTTGGTTAAACATATATTTCACCCCGCTATTATCTGTCAATAGTAGGAATTTTCTGCCCATTATATAGTGTCGCCACATTTTTAAGGCATGTATTACTGCTGCCAATTCTAAGTCATGAGTGACATAATTCCGCTCGTGTTCTTTTAATTTCCGGGACTCATAACAAATCACGTGCCCTTCCTGAATTAGAACACCACCTAGTCCCTCTTTACTTGCATCAACACATACTGTGAAGTCTTTATCTGGGTCTGCTACCTTCAAAATGGGTGCCCATGTCAATAATTCTTTCATCTTGTTAAAACTGTCTTGACACTTTTGTGACCAGTAAAACTTGGTCCCTTTCTTTTGTAATGATGTGATAGGGTAGGCTATCTTGGAAAACCCTTCTATAAATCTGCGATAATATCCGATGATTCCCATGAATAACCAGATATCTGCCACATCCTTAGGTATTGGCCATTCCATAATGACTTTTATCTTTTCCGGGTCTACGACAATACCTTCCGAGGAAATGACATGTCCTAAATATTGTATTTCTTTTTTATAAAAGTCACATTTGTCGAATTTTGCGTATAGTTTGTGTTTCCTTAATGTTTGCAGAACTATTCTTAAGTGTTCATCTTGTTCCTCCTCCGTTTTAGAATAGACCAGAATATCATCAATAAATACTACTACGAACTTGTCTAAGTACTGACTGAAAATGTTGTTCATCAAGTACATAAATGTGGCTGGTGCATTAATGAGTCCGAAATGTATGACTACAAACTCGTAGTGTCCATATTTTGTTCGAAAAGTTGTTTTGTTTATGCCCTCATCCTTTATCCTAACTTAATGATAATCGGATCGTAAATCCAATTTTGAAAAGATCTTGGCCCCACCAACTTGATTGAATAGATCATTTATCCTTGGTAAGGGGTATTTGTTCTTAATGGTCATTTTGTTCAGTTGTCTATAATCGATACATATTCTTAGAGTACCGTCTTTCTTTTTCACAAAGAGGACTTGTGCCCCCCATGGTGAAACACTCGGTCTAATATACTATTTGTCCAACAATTCCTGTAATTGTATTTTTAATTTCGTCAGTTTTGGTAGACTCATTCGGTAAGGTGATTTTGAGATAGGGGCTGAACTGGGTAGTAGGTCTATGGAGAAGTCTATTTCCCTTCTAGGAGGTAATTCTGGTATCTCATCCACAAATATGTCTCTGAATTCACGTAGGACAACAAAGTCTTCTAGCTTTGGCTTATCTTCTTTTTCTAATAGATTCATCACTTGGATGGCATAAACTTAACATCCCTTTCTAATACATTTCTTGAGTTGCATCGTTGAAACTTGTCTGACTGATACAGGTTTTGGTATGCCTTGGGTTGTTCTAACAGTGACAAAATCATCTTTATAGCTAAGTATCTTTGTATAACAGTCTAATATTGCTTTGTGTTGTTCCAACCAATCCATCCCGATAATCATATCATAAGATTCTAGTGGTAAGATGTTCAGATTGGTCCTTATATTTTGACCACCGAAGTTGAACTCAAAATCTAAAATAAAGTCAACTACTTTCCTTTTAGTACTTGTTGCTAGTTGTACCATCCATGATTTTGCGTGCTTCAGTTTCTTAAGTTTATTAGACTCTACTATATTAGGGGTAATATAACTTAACGTAGCTCCAAAGTCAATTAAAACAAAAATTCGAGTGTCATTGATTTTACCTTCGATTTCTACCACTGAGGACTGGTGGTCAGCTTGTCAACCATTTATGGCTACATTTATCTGATGCAGGCTTTTGCCCACGTCTCCCACTGTCGAGGCTTCTTGCAGATTATGAACAACAATCCTGTTTGCTTAAGTTAAACGTGGAAAGTTCCTCCTTAGATGAGGCTCTCCAGACTCCTAACACTTTAATGGCTCGCGGGAGTTGTCCCCAAATTTCTTCGTCCCCAGGTTTACCGATTTGCCACTACCTTGTGTATTCAGATGATTGGAGTGAAAATCCTTCCTTAGGAAACTTTTTGCTCCATTTTGATAAGGAGTTGGCTGGTATCCCTTCTTCCACTGGTTCATTCGATCCTTCTTTTTATCCTTCCAAGTCTTGGGAAACTCTACCCGTTGTTTATACTGGTCATAACATATTCGTGCTTTCCTGAATACCTCACTCAAGGATTTGGGGTTGTCAAACTCAATTATGTCCCGGCAAGCTTGTGGTAAACAACTTAAGAATCGTTGGATTTTTACCTTATCCTCCCGGATGTACGGTACGAACCTTAGCAGTTCCAGAAATTTATTTATAAGGCCCTCCATCGTCATCTGTCTAAGTCATAACTTGTAAAATTCTTTCATCTTCCTTTCATAATAGATTTCAGAAATGTATTGTTTCTTGAAATACTTCTTAAAGTCGGACCATTCCAACTGTTTCTCCTTTAGTCCCTTGGCCAATTTCAGGTCCTGCCACCAAATGTTGGCCTTCCCCTTCAGATTGTAGATGGCCATTCCGACCTTCATGTTGCTGGAATAGTTGTAGATCTGAAAGTATTTTTTGATGTCCAACAACCATGCCTCGACTTCTTCTCCTGTCCTGGATTCTCCATGTAGCTGGTTTAATCTTTTTAAATTCTCCTTCAATGTGGTCTACTTGTTTTCATTTTTTGTCTGGTATAGTTTTGTTCTCAACTGAAGGTGTCCCTTCAGACGAACTGTCTCCTTTTTTTGTTTCCAGTCCAGAATTCTTGGAGGCCCTTTCGCTAACTTCTTCGTCATGGTTATCATCTTTTGGGATTTTCTTGGTTACTATACTACACAACAGGACTTCATTTATCTCTTGTTGTTCCTGTTGTGCTTTCTTCAATTTTTCATTGTCAGCCTTGAAAACCTGTAGTTCAACAATAAGGTTCCTCATTGTTTCCAACACCTCCATAGGTGAGCTTCCATCATTGTTCTATCTTGGATCTCCCAGAGGTCCTTGCTGCAGATTTCCTTCCATCCTGATTTCTACACCCTCCTGAGCTGCCAAAATTTACAAAAAACAGAAAGGGTTTTCCGTTTGAAACCATAAGATTTATTAGTTTTACATACGTCAGAATGTATACTAAGTAGCTAATGTGGCCTTGTTCAGGCCCAGTGTTGTAGCTTTTGCTCTGATACCATATGTAATGTACCTCAAATTCACCATAAAAAAAAAAATCCTATGACATAATTCAATTTTGTTTAAGCTTTAGAATTTAAGAGAAGGTAAGATACATTTCTATCCATAATAACATTATTACACCAATCTAGTTTACTTCGAACAAAAATGATTATGTGGATAAATTCTTTCCATAATTCTATCACTTTCCTTAACTTTCAAACTACTCCAACATACTTATATGTATATAGCCAATATCTAAACTTAGGTCGAAGGAACCCTTGAGGTTCAGAGAAAGGATCTGGGCGCATAGAGTTTAACCTCTGGGTGGTCGCGCAAGAGAGCAGCTGAAACGAACGGTGGAGACACTTCGGGGAAAAGTGCCGAAATCCCGAGAGCCATAGGATCACACCAAGTTACGAGGGACTTAAGCGCTTAGAAGCACCCCAGGAGAGGAGCCGTATGAACGGTGGAAACACTTCGTGGAAGAAGTGTCGAAGTTGCAAGAGTCGTTGGATCTTGCAGAGCAGTGAGGAGATTAAGGCCGAGTGTCTTCCAACACTCTAAGGTGTTGAATTTCGCTATTTCGGAGTTTGGGGTTTGGAGCGGCAAGTGATTTTGGAGTCGTTGCATCGTGAACTCCTGATTCGCGAAATTGCGAAACGATTGACACCGTTCATCAAGGAGGACACATGGCGAGTGGTCAAGGTTTGAGGAAAATCCCGAAAGGTTGTGGATCATCGATCCAGTGGGATCGTGGTCGTCGGTTCAAGAGGAAACTGGATTGTTGATCTCTCAAGGGGGAGATTTTGACATTTCGGGGTCCGAGAGTTCGAAGGACCTAGAACAGGAGGAACACTTGCATTGCAATTCCCCGAATCGCGAAAAGCCGATAGCGCTTTGACGTTAAGCGTGTGGTCACAGAGTGGTGGTCACGAGGATGGAGGCTAAGGGCGATCTAGAACCGTTAAGCCCTTTTCGACGTTTCAGCGACCGGGAGTTGGAAGGACAAGGAGTCAGGTATTGTCAAAGTAATCAGTTTTGTACATTTAATTATGCTTTTAATTGCAAGGTTGGATCTTCATGACTGCTAGAACATTAGGTATTTTGATTGTCTGTTATGTGCGCATATAAAGGCGTATATTATCATTCTTACTGTAGGGAATTCACTTTAACTCTCCATTAACATCTGTACTTATTTCCACCTATAAGTATGTACATACCTATAGCTTTCTCTAAAAATATATAGAGCGATGCACTGTCATAGGTATAGTTTCATCTTGATTCTGGTTTAATAATTGGAAAGATCAGTTACGTGCTACGGTCCTGCATCTTTACTTACAGAAAATATAAACATGAAAGGATATCTACCTAACTTGGGTCTCATTCTTACACACCAGTAGCTTACACATCAAGCATAGTTAACTCGAAGGATCCCATCTTGTTCTCTACGGTTTATGCCATTAAAAAATAGTCTAATTATGAAATTTCGAATACTTAAAGGTGTATGACCTCATGGCAAGCAGAACTCTTAGAAAAAATCGCGCTAAAAATCTGCTTAATTAGTTTAATATTTTCATATAAAATAATTTTTGTATTTGTCATGCCCTGTACACAGTGACTTTTAATATGATCTGTTATTTCTATTCTACCTCTATCCCGGATGAAGATCCTCCATCGTTTCTACCAGTCCATTCATTACAGTATTAGAGTTGTTCCTATAACAAATAATTCCTACTATGTTCCTACAATTTTGTGAAAAACAGAGGTCAATCGGGTTTCGGCGATTACAAATGCCGAACACAAAAAAAAACAAAAGACCATGTTGTTTGCCGAATCGCGAAATGCGGAAAGACTGTGGGCCCAACACTTCGGGGTCTCGGGGTTCGGGATTTCGTGATTTCAAATGCCAAACATCAACACACAACAACTCCCAAATTGCGAAAATGTGAATGGAATGTGGAACTAGCACTTTGGGGTTTCGGGGTTTATGAACACCTGACGCACAAACAAAATGAAATGAGAAATACCAAATTGCGAAATGAGATTAGGGTGTGGGCCCAACAATTCCAGGTTTCAGTGTTTGGTAAAACAAAGGAACTCCGCATATATGTAACCAGCAAGTCCCGAATGCCGAAACATCAATTTTGTATTTAATCTCTTTTTAAAATCACACACTCCAACAAATAAAATCGGAATAAATAAATGATCGGGTTCGTAATTGGTAAAAACAAATAATTACTGTGTTTGCTCAAAAAAATGAATTTATCAAGAAATAAAATGAGTTTACAAACTCAATAACAAAATCATAATCGCAGAGCAAACCTCCAAAACAGGGAATAATCAAATCAATTCAGGAAATGCTTTCAAGCTATCTCACCCTCTGTGTCCGGAATTACAATATGATTCAAGTATTTATGGGAACAAAACTTGCCCCTTCGACCTTAGGAAAAATTAAATCAGGGCGATGATGGTATTTGGTGGCCTGCAAAGGCTAAGGCGACCACCGCTTGACAGTGAACCCTCATGTCTTGAAGGGTCAAGATGGCCACCGATCCGCCGTCATAAAGCAGTGAAATGATTACAAACCAACAAGTTTTTCCTATTATGACACGACAAATTTCTCCCATGGAAGTAATTCAATACAGAATTAACATATACATATCACCAGTATAAATGATTATTTAACACAGAGAAGGAGTAGATCAACATATCTGAACTAGTTTTGCGGGAAGGCAAAGGGAACAACCACATTCCTCCCAACCATAGAATAGGCAGCCAAAATTTCTTGCCTGATTCACCCCCTAGCCTGACCATGAATCCACAAGGGCGAATTTGGAAGACTCCTCCTCAGCAATGTCCACAATTCCAGCAGTTATCCTCTTGCCTCACACTTACTCAGCAGTGCTCATAACAACAAGGAAAATCCATAGTCCCTTTTCTCCACATACTTGGCAGTCCTGCCTCCTCCCATATGCTATTTATCAATTTTGCCCAGGTCTTTTTCCCTCCCTTGGGGATTTTCGTAGCTTTCTAAATCCCTGATTTTCAGGGGCTGCCAATGGCCAAATCATTGATTTTCCACTTGTAACAATCAGCCTAAGGGTAGTTCCAACATGTTCCCCACTCATGGAGTCATGGTTAGCTAAATTCAACATGGCTGTTCCATTTGTCCTCCTGTAATTAATATAAAATATTCTGTTTTCATACAAGTGTCATAGTCAAATAGTTAGTTGGGTCAAATCAGGTCTCTACCCAACAGTCATATATTAATTACAATTATTAAATTCTAAATTCGGAATTGCCATAAATGGCAAAATTTTTCCAAATTCGAATTTACTAAAAACGGAATAAATTTCCAATGAATTTAAATTTCAAAAATATTTTATTTTTGGGGATATCACAGTAGTAGATAGCGTGAATTGGCATGTTGATTCCCTGCCGATATGGGACACTCAAGATGGTTCTCACGTAGATCACTTTCTTAGACGAAGCATCTTTTTTTTTACTATATATTTGGAAATTTTTATTACACTATTCACTTATCTACATTATATTTGTTTCATTGTTGGTTTTCTCACTAAATGTGGTGATCATAAAACATATGTTACTCGGTTTGTTTCGACGTTTCCTTTCCCCCACTTCGGGGTATGCTAGTTTAGCTCATACTATAATAATAATAATCTATTTTTAAGGTCACGACCAAGTCACATCAAATTAGTGTATGAGACTCCTTGTTTGGGGACAATGGACCCCCTCCGCCCAACGATTTGACTGGTAAAGTCTACAGAGGTATATATACCCTACCCCCCTCTGGATTTGAACTTGTAACCTCTTAGAAGATAACACATGTTCTTAACCATTAAGCCCACTTAAGCTGTATCATACTATAATATTTAGTTTAGTTATACTATAATGCATAGAAACTTAATTCATTAAGTGAGAAACACTAATTTAAAGATTATAAGGAAAACCATGGTGCATGCATTACATGTGATGATGCATAAAACTTACGGGATCAAGTTTAAAATGTAAAAAAATATATAAACTAAACTAATGTTAAACTGAATTCTATCATTAATTCACTTGAGAAATATTGAAAACTTAAGCTTAACAATGCAATTCATATTAATTGGCCATGACCTAAAATAAAACCTCAAATTTTTTTATTTATTTTTATTATATATATCATAAATTTTTCTATGGATTCTTATTGTTCAATAAAAAGTGTTTCTCATATTTTCACTTTTCATCCTAACTTGACTTCTCAATGGTATTTCCACCTTTCATAGTGGTGCATGTAGAACCTTCCCGAAAGATCCCCAACTATCCCATATTGAGAGAAATAATGACCAACGACAACCTTACCACAACTACTTTCTGCACTCCATCATTTTGCATTAAATGCAAACCACTATGCATACAAACACTTGGGAGGAGTGGTCAACACACTCACGTCCTTCTTATTAATAAGAAGGTCCTTCACAATTTGACAAGAAAGGCTTAGAGGAAGCGACATACAGTGGGAGATTCTCAATGCATCACAACCACATCGATATTATTGTGGGGCCACTGTTAGGAAGAAACGTAATGACGTAGACAGGTAGGATATTGTTTGTTGGTGGTTCATTGTCCCCGTTGAATTTGAAGGAGGAGAAGGAGACAGAAATATGGAGAGTGTGTTAAATATTTATGAGATAGATATGGACGAGGATGGAGAGTGTGTTAAATATTTATGAGATAGAGATGGACGAGGATGGAGAGTGTGTTGAATATTTATTAGATTGAATGAGTAGGTGATGGAAGGAGAAATAGGGGAAAACATGTTTATCGATATTGATTAAAGAAAAATAATTTTTTTTTCTTTGTTTATTTTTGATAATGGATATTTTGATTAGAGATAGTTGATGATGTTAACATGAACACTTTGATTAGGGATGGTTGATGATGATAACATGATTAGTTGCTTTTCCTAGTTTATAGATCTGATGGAATGGGTCCACTTCGATTAGGGATGGTAGATCGCATGGAATAAGTCCACTTTGATTAGAAATGGTTGATGATGCTAACATGAGTAGTTGCTTTCCCTAGTTCATAGATCCACATGGAATGGGTCCACTTTCATTAGGGATGGTTAATGATACTAACATGAGTAGTTGCTTTCCCTAGTTCATAGATCCACATGAAATGAGTCCACTTTGATTAAAGATGGTTGATGATGCTAACATGAGTAGTTGCTTTCCCTAGTTCATAGATCCACATGGAATGGGTCCTTTCTTGATCTTCTTATGTGTCAAAGGAGAATGCTTATGTTTCTTTTTTATTTAAAAAATTCAATTATGTCTCTTTTTATGATTTCTAGAAGAATCCCATTCTAGAAGAATCATATGGGAGTGAGTTTAGTGAGGGCTCCAAGGTCATGACAATATCAATGTCTTTGGTGCACTCCATTGGTTTCATTGAGGTCTAGTTAAGTAGTGTCAAATATTAAGCCATTTTCCAATATTTTTATCAAAAAGGTTTTGTATTTTTTTAGTTGGAAATTTGTTTTCTATATGAAATCGTCACAAAACATAATTTATATTAGAGGATTATTTAGGAGATTATGGAAGAAGTCTAAATTTTATAGATTTGGATTTTTTAAGACAATTATCACCTGAATGTGGCTATATAAGTTTTGGTCAAACTGTAATTATTCATTATTAAAATTACATTTTTGAATACATAAATGGATTCAGTGCTCTCAAAAACCCTTATTTACATCCAAAATGTGCAATCTAACAACAAAAAGTTACTTGCTTTTTAATTCAAATGCTTCTCTACCCGTGATTTAAAAAAATTGACAATGTTTATACTACTATAAAAACCTTTATCTCTTCACCTCTTTAATACAGTTTAGTTAGAATATATAATTTATGGAAAACAAAAACCCTAATCTTTTTTAATAACTTGCTTAATGGATTTAAGAAGTAAAAAGTAATAAGATACCAGAAGTTGTAGCCTGCGTTTGAAGCCTTAAAGGTAAAGTACGAAGGAAGTACACGCAAAGCCATTTTTGAGGCCCTCAAAGCAGGGGGCTTTTGAGCGGCAGAGACGAAGGCAAGGAAAGCGTTGGGACAACCGCCTTATCCCCAACTACCCGCCTCGACCATTCTTCAATTAGGCTCCAATTGACCTAATGTCAATTTGTGTTTTTACTGGAATGTTTCCAGGGCGAAGAAATGTTTCCAGGCTTCTAATTCGCCTAATTTAAATTCGTGTTTTCGTTAATGAGATGTTTCCAGGCCTCTAATTGACCCAATTTTCAACTATTTAAACCTTCGGGACCCATGCATTTTCCCATTAGATTAAGTGCGTAGCAGAGCTGTTATAGAACAAAAGAAAGAGAATCGCTCTTCAGCTTGCCAGTGATCAGAGAGCCGGGGCAGAAATCTACCATGGGAGCGAAATTTGCAAGCAGAAATCCATGGAATTGCTTGCAGAGGTAGGTCTTCCGAAGGGCCTGCTGCCCCTTGAGGAGATTGAAGAATGTGGATATGTGAGGGAAACGGGCTTTGTGTGGCTTAAGCAGAAGAAGAAGAGTGAGCACCAGTTCAAAAAGATTGGGAAAACGGTCCAATATGGTGCAGAGATCAGTGCCTATGTTGAGCAGCACAGGATGAAGAAGCTGACTGGAGTGAAAAGCAAGGAGATGCTCCTCTGGATCACCATCTCTGAGATGTCCATGGAAGACCCTTCCAGTGCTAAGATTTACTTCAAGAGCGCTGCTGGGATTGGGAAATCCTTCCCTGCCAGTGCCTTTGAAATTTAGGAGGATGGCCACAGATAAAATATGGGTATTGCAGGCTTATGGTGATTTGGGTTATTTGTATTTTGGTATCTTGTGTTAGTAAATATACTCCTATTTACTATCTGTGTACACATGATGGATGCTTGCCAGGGTTAATTATTTAAACAGTTGAAAGATGAAAGGGCTCAATGCTTTTGGGTTTTCATCTTTCATGATTTCTGTGATTTCAATATTATAGAGCTGACCTGATGCTCATCTATATCATATCTATATCATTGGATTATGTTGCCAAATTGAAGGTGATTCTGTGGTTATGTATTTGTAGTTTAAAAAAATTATAATTTTCTTACTAATTTCTTTAAGTATTCTGAAATTACGTAATGATTTGGCAGGGATTATAATTTAATAATGTTTGTTAAACTTCTACTGAAAAAAGGTGAAGCTTATGAAAGGAGTCACATGCAAATTTTAATTTTATATACCCAGTTTTGAGGAGCATAATAATTAACAGTAGTGATTTAGTTAAGTATTTTGAAATGTAATAATTTTTGCAGGGTTAATGTATTGGAACGGTTATGTATAAAATGTTAGTGTTTTTTTAAAAGCAATCAACTATATTATATTATAAGAACAAAAATACAGGGGACGAGTAACAATTAATCACTTGCTAGCCAGCTTACGCAGAAGCTATTATGACAGCTCTTGTGTTCTGAGAAGAGGTAACTAGCTCGCTTGGGAAGAAGAAAATAAGCACCCAATTTAGGTTTCTCACTAATTTGATACTTGAAGTGCGTTCAGAATGCTAAGGATTGGCTACATTATAGTACAAAAGAAAGACTGGTATCTTTGAAGCAATTACAAAAACTGTTCAGGAATTACAAAAACACAGATTTGTTAGTGTTAACATCCTCAGGGTCGCTTTCCTTTGAAACTTGATTCCTGTCTTTACTGTCGCCTGCAGCATGAGACGAATTCTTGTAATGTTTTTCTTTTTTTAATAATAAAAAAGATACTATAGATTTTCTATTCAAAACATACATAATTTTACAATCTGTATCCTCGGGAGTTTGCCACAAAATGAAAACCAAACCTCCCTCCCTCCCTTGTTCATCTCAAGATCTTTAATGTGTAGACTAGAAGTGTTTCCACAGTTTCATCTACACCACTTGTTCATTGTTTCAGCTTCGGCCTGCGAGTGTAGCCATAATTATGAGAGTTTCTTACAAAACCAGAGGCAAATTAGAAAGCCCCAAAAAACCAAAAAGCCAAGCTAACTAGATTGACTCAATTGCTAACCTTGGAAAAAAATACTACCCAGGGTCGTCATAGCTCCTTGAAGGGTTTGAGTGCCACGCTCGCTTGCCAGTTGATGGATTGCGTTTTTGTTGGATTTTGGTCTTTCTTCTTCCTCATCCACCATAATGGGATTTGCTTGGGTGCCTGTCAGCGTTTTGCTTTCCTCTGCTTTATCCCTTTGCGTGTTCTTAGGGGCCTTTGTCTTTTCATGGAATCAGATGCCAAATTGCTCCTTGCATAATAGCTCGAATTTGGCTTCCAGGGCCCAGATTGCTTGGCGGGTGGCCCGCATTTCAGCTTGTTGTTAAACCATGGCCTATGCCACCATTGCTTTCATCATCCAATAGACTTTTGCAAGATGGAAGAATTTGGTGTCCCTTGTATGAGATCTCCTAGGGTGGGGGACCCATTCCTTCACGGACCACATAATTTCTTCGTCTGAGATGTTCTTCCTCTTTCTTTGTACTTTCTCCTGGACTCTCCCCATTAGTTCTTTCTCTTCTGCTGAGCACAGGTTCTAGTATCTCGTCCAGGCCCCTCTGACTACCCTGGCCACGCGACAATTGATAATAGTAGGGGTTCCTGCAGGATGACTCCCTTTGCCCTTGCTTGGTTGCGAGTCCTTATTCCTCAGAGGCCCAGTCTTCTCTCCTGCCATGGTTCGATGGCGACCGCTTTCCATGTTTTCAGACTTGGACCTTGAATCTCTAATCACAAGTCTACTAGAATAATCCTGGAGGTGTTGATATTATGGTAGTTGTGGGAGGTATTTACCTCCACGTGTAAGCTTGACGAGAATAGAATATTCCAGGAAGCAAGAAGAAACCCTAATTAATTGGTTAATAACCCTAAAAGACAAGTCGTCTCAAGAGAATGACTTGTATTAGGTTATTAGCCTCCAAGAGAAGAAGTCGGCTAAAAAAATATTATATACTAAAGAATTAGTACCCAGAATGAGAAGTTGGCCTAGGCAGTCTGCTAGAAATAGTATAAATACAGGAGGTCAGTCTTCATTCTGGCCAGTATTCTCATAATTGCAGAAGCAACACTTGTGCACACTGCAGTTGGCCAGTTTGTGCACAAGTTTGGAGGAGAGCTGTTGTTGCAACTGCTGCAACTAGCAGATTTCGGTTTTGGCTTGGACTCTCTCTTGGTGCGCTATCCTTAGAGAAAGGTGTGCCACCTTTGTTTGGCTATCTAGCCTAGGTTTTGCTTCCGGAATGATTCTTTGTCAAGGATAAGGTGCTCGGGGGTGGCTTCGGCCTATGGTTGGGTGACAATAGTGATATTTTCTATGGTTAAACGGGCACATCCATTACATTCTAACAGGTTATGGGCCCACACTATCTTCGCACAGTCTAACTACTGGAAGATAGATTGGGAGGATTTGCTCAATTGCAGTTGCAGCGAGTTTTGTTGCAACAACGAAACCCTAACCCTCTAGTTGAGGCACCTTAAGTGAAGGGATTGACCTAATTTCTAGATAGACTAGTGCGCCCTAGCCTAGCGCATCTCCTGGTACTCTCAACAAGCTAAGACGTCAAGTTTGAGTTTTTGGTCAAATCTAGGGTTGACCAAGTCAAAGCAGCCATGACTTACTCTATGAAGCCAGAAAGAAAATTAGAAGGGGCTTCTAACTTCAGAGCGTGGAAGACAAGGATTGATCTCATCCTTGCCAAGAATAAAGTGTTGGATATCGTGAAAGGAAAGATTGTGGAACCAGAGTTTGAAGAAGGAAAAGAGAAGGAACCACAGAACGTTGCAGTTATGGAGAAGTTCAAAGACAATGACATGAATGCCATGAGTATCATAGTGGATTATATAAAAGACCAGTTGATACCCTACATCTCCCATCGTGATTCATCTAAGAAGATGTACGATGCCCTAACAAACCTCTTCTCAGTCAGAAACATTGGACAAGTAATGAGTCTGAAGAACGAACTCTATGACATGAAGATGAATGATGATGACGTCATAACGTCATACTTTGTGAGGATCTCTCAGTTAAGAGATCAACTACAAGCTATTGAAGAAATCATCTCAGAGAAGGAACTAGTAAATATAGTACTCAATGGTCTTTCCAAGACATGGGATGCATTTGCCGCAAGCATGAACACAAGGAAGGAGTATCCTACATTTGAAGAACTTTGGACTTGTTGTGTGCAAGAAGAATCAAGGATCAATGAAAAAGAGAAACCCCAAAATAAATACGATGATTAAGCCTTCACAACAAAGTTCAAGAATTCCAGGAATAAAAAGAAGTTTGGCTCCAAGAAGAAACCAAATCAAGAGAAATATATGTCAAGAATACAATGCTTCAATTGTCGAAATTATGGCCACTACAAGAATCATTGTCCCGAGTTAAAGAAAAGGAAGGAAACACAAGAAGCATCAGTTGCCGAAGAAAGGGAACCCTCAAAAAAATCCAAGCAGGACAAAACCGACTTCTTCTTCTAAGACAAGGTAACAATACTCTTCACAGTTCTTGTACATACCATGTTTAGATAGTTTTTGTACATATCTTGCATATCTATTTTCTAGAAGATAAGATGTTCAAAGAGAAACTATACCTATGACTACAAGTCAAACAATACACATGAAAGGATGAAGTACATCAACAACCCCTGGTAACAATTCATGTGGAAGTTATTACATAAGTAATAGCTGCAAGATAAGCCAAAATTAGAATCAATCTTGAAGAAACCTAGAAGAAGTAAAGACAGAAAGAAGGCACCAATCAAGAGGAAATTTGGAGAAAAAATCATGACACTTTGCAGAAGGCAATAAGGATGCATACATAAGCGTGGACTCTATTAGATGGAGGGAGTCGATTATATACTTCCAAAAGAAAAGCATGCATTCATACATGAAGCAAGGATTAGGAGGGAGCTAATCCTATGATCCATTGAAGATGATGAAGTACATATCCATGGTAGCAGCCATGAAAAACAACACATGTTCAGTTTGACTTTAGAAGAAGTCTTCTTCGAAAAGAAGCCTTAAAAGTATCCCTGATTGTCCATCCACATCCATGATCCTATGATGAAAGGAAGAAGTTGGAATCTTCAGGGCATGGAATCTATAGAAAACTCCATGGACCCAAGAGCTAAAGAGAAACATGAGGAAGAACATGAAGATTCCAAGAGAGAAAGAAAAGACAGAACAACCAGTCATTGTATCAAGAATCACAAGACTACCAGTCTGACCTGAACTCACTAAAAACAATCAAGCAGAGGAACTGAAAGTGGTGATGAAGAACAGTGTATGGAAGACTTATGAATGTAAGCATTGCTAGATCTAGAACTAGAGGTTCTCTCAGATGAAGGGAGAAGACTATGATTATTGCTTATTCCAAGTAAACCAGACATACCTCTACATGAGCCATTATATCGTCTGCAATATCCATGGTTTGGAGTTTACATCAGATGAATGCAAAGATTGTTCTTCAAAATAATTGAACAAAGAGCATATGTAGAGAAACCTCAAGGCTTTGAGGTATACCGGAAAGAGACTCTTGTATGCAAATGGAAGAAGATTTTGTTTGGATCAAACAACTTGGTGCAAAGCCTCTCATGCACAGTAGAAGCGTGGTGAAAATATTCTATGATAAAAGTCAAAATGATTACTCAGAAGTCTAGGATGATGGATTGCTAATCCATAACAAACTCTCATGATGAAAGAAGAAGTGCCACATGGGTATGTTTCAGTTTGAGCCTTGCCACGATGTTATGAGCTAGCAGAAAACAAAAGAGTTGAATTCAACTATGATATACTGTAATGATCAGAGCTATATGAAGCCTTCAGAGAAAACCAGTGTTCCAGAAAGACTGAAGTACATTGAGATCAAACATTACATTCTTCGTGATGAAGTCCAGAAAAGAGAAGTGGTTCTCCAATATATATCTCCATAGATGAGAAGATAAGCATATATTTTGGTAAAGCCTATATCCAAGATGAAAGAGTTTGTGTACTCAAGCTGGAGCTCGTGGAGACGACTTCCTTATTGAAAAAGGAAGAGATGACTCCCAGGTTGGGAGGGAGCACTGGTGTGTTAATGATTTATGGACAATCATTTTCCAAGTTCGAAAAATGGTCCTTAATGAGCAGTTCCTTTCCAGTTCGGAAAGTGGTTTGAGATTTCCGACGAACAAACATTTTCCAGTTCGGAAAATGGTCCAGATCGAACGGTCATTTTCGTAATGAAAATGGTTCGATGGATTGTTGATGTACCATAGACATCGATTCCCCTTGTGGCCAGTGTGGGGGAATGGTCTAGGACAGTCTCTCTTCTTGACGATCACTCTCAGTAGTGGTCAAGAAGACTAGTTCACCTCACCGGATAGTCATTCTTTCGAATCTCATAGTTGTGAGCAGTTTCGAAGAATGGTCTGTTTTGGAGGTTGGTGCAAGACAATCATTTCCTTAGGAAATGGTCCGAACAATCATTCCCTAGGGAAGATTCATTCTCTCTATGTTTCACTTTGTTTAGTGCCGGAGGAATGGCCTAGATAGGTGAATGGTCGAGGTTTAGCAATCAACGACAAGCATTCCCTAGGGTAGACTCATTCTCTCCAAGTTGCACTTTGTTTAGTGCCGGAGGAATGGCTCGGATAGGTGAATGGTCCAGGCTCCGAAATCAAGACAATTATTCTTCCTTGCTTGAGAAGAATAGTCTATATATCTCATCATTGATGTTTTACCTTCTGAGGGTAGATACTCTTCCAGATCTCACAGATGTTAGTGGAAGAATGGCCCAAATGATTTAGTTTATATCATAACAATGTTTTATGTGCAGGTTGATATTAGATGATATGATTGTTATGGAGATTGTATGTCTCCGGACAGTAGATGTATACTACTATGGTGGATGTGCTCCACTGATGGTGACTATATGTCACTGATCAAGTATCTGTGTGCTACTTGGTGTGGCAGTGTACCACTGGATTGTAGTTGTGTACTACTATGGATAGACACAATTGTGTTCTATTGAATGACATTGTTCTAATTGCCTTGAAAACTATTAGTAGTGTTGGAAATGATTATTAGCTAGATGGATGATCAATGGACAAAGATTCCCCAGACAAAAAATGGTCTAGGACATTCATTCTTCTAGGACATATGTCCAGATTAGAAGAATGGCTCTTGTGTCACTCTATGGAGTGAGTAACTTATCCAACATCATGTTTAATTACTCAGATGGAGTATGGTTTTGAGAGATGATGCAGCTGATGACACTGATAGTGATGATGGTGCTCATGATCTAATCATGAGATAGTCTATACGACTATGTTGATGCTACTGGGTGAATGGTATGTTTGTGCTCAAGACCATTACTTTCAATACCTCCCTAGCTAGGAGGGAGTGTTGATATTATGGTAGTTGCAGGAGGTATTTACCTCCACGTGTAAACCTAATGAGAATAGAATATTCTGGGAAGCAAGAAGAAACCCTAATTAATTGGTTAATAACCCTAGAAGACAAGTCGGCTCAATAGAATGACTTGTATTAGGTTATTAGCCTCCAAGAGAAGAAGTCGGCTAAAGAAAATATTATATACTAAAGAATTAGTACCCAGAATGAGAAGTCGACGTAGGCAGTCTGCCAGAAATAGTATAAATACAGGAGGCCAGTCTTCATTCTGGCCAGTATTCTCAGAACTGTAGAAGCAACACTTGTGCACACTACAGTTGCCCTGTTTGTGTGCAAGTTTGGAGGAGAGTTGTTGTTGCAGCTGCTGCAACTATCAGATTTCGATTTTGGCTTGGGCTCTCTCTTGGTTATGGTTTGGACTCTCTGATCATCTCTTGTTACTCTTGCTTGGTGCACTATCCTTGGAGAAAGGTGTGCCACCTTTGTTTGGCTATCTAACCTAGAGTTTGCTTCCAGAATGATTCTCTGTCAAGGCTAAGGTGCTCAGGGGTGGCTTCGGCCTATGGTTGGGTGACAATAGTGATATTGTCTATGGTTAAACAAACACATCCATTACATTCTAACAGGAGGGAGGCGAGGATGCTTTCTTCCCTAGAAGTCCGGATGTTTCTAGTCACAAGGAAATGGCTTTGCCCACTCTCTTTCTATCAGAGAGTCTATTCTAATAGGAATGATGAATCCAACTTTGCAAATCAAAATGACTTCGGCAAGAAATTTCGACAACCTGGGGATAATTGAGCTTATGTCTCTTATAGCCAGGGTTGTTGTCTCGCTTGGAATTAATCATGTACTTGCCCCACTTTCGCCCATTATTTCGATGATTGATCCATATCCTTCAGGGTCTGCGCTAATCACCTGCTCATTATTGTTTCTGGTGTGGTTGGGTACGACATTTTTGTCCTTCCCCCATTAATCTGAAACTCGATCAAATTTGGATCATTTTTCCGCTTCTTCATTATGTCCTCCTTTATGTTCCCATGATGACTGGTGGTTGACTAGACAACTCCACCTATTGCCGAAACGACATGTGTTTGACCTTTAGGGATATTCATGGGAATCATGGTAACACTTGGGCCTCTAACAGCCCTCGCGGTGCTTGCCCCTCTCCACCTGTCTTGTCATGCAGTTGGTTGTCATGGCGGTTGATACATGTAAGGTTATCATGTAGATATCATGTCCCCATGTCGTGCCATTACCATTGGCATGCACTTTGGGCCTAGCCCATTGCCACATTAGCAAGGTAGTCAACGACCGCATTTTCTCGTCTCCTGACGTGGCTTGGGATTATTGCTGACGTGCCACGGATGGCCAGTGCCACCTCTACGAGCCCAATCTTTTGAGACTTTGTCAGGCGAGGCACCATTTATGATTTTTCCTAGAGTCGAGACCAAAAGTTTGGAGTCTCCTTTATCTATGAGCGTCAAATACCCCCTGACCTTCGCCCATTGCAGACCTGCTAGTAATCCTGCTAATTCCGCTTTGTTGTTTGTGGTATGCCCCAATATGACAATGTATAGGCTGGCGATTTCTCCCTTGGCATCCCTAAAGATTCCTCCGGCCCCTCTTGGCCCTGGGTTGCTTCGTCAAAATTCAATTTTAGGAAGCCCTAAGGGGTAGGGCTCTCATGTCTCTCCACATAGCTGATGTGGTTCTTGGGGTTTTTCTAGTGGGACCGTCGACTTAACTTTTCCTGGGCGCCATATGGCTAACATACCTTTCTCGTGCCTTGTCATTGTTAGGTCTTCTGCCTGCTAAGGGGCTTGGGCTATGGTCTCTCGTATTTTATTCAAGACCCCTTGCCAAAGTAGTTATAGGGATGGAGGTTGGTTTTGGAAGATCCATTTGTTTCTGGTTTTCCATATATTCCAGAGGAGGTATCCTGGGAAAATCATCCAAGCACGGTTTAGAATTGAATTATGGTAAGGATCTGTTCTCCAGTATTCTATTGTCTTCATGATGTCTTGTATGTTCCAGTCTGAGATTTTGAATATTGCGGCCCTTATGTCCCATTATTCCAAAGCTAACGGGAATGAATTGAGGAGGTGGTTTAGGGTTTCTTCCGGTTGATTGCATAGTAGACAGATTGATGGGCCTACGAACCCTCTCCTTATGATCATGTCCTAAGTTAGTTCTTTTATGTTGATTTCTATCCATAGAAAGGTGGCCACTTTGGGCCATAATTGGGAGTTCCATACCTTAGTCCAGACTGGTCTTTTGGGCTCGTTCCCAGACCCATGGCTACTTGGTAGGCTTCGAACTTGATGTGGAATTTCCCGTCCCCCTTTTTCCCCCATATAAGGATGTCCTGGCCCTGCCGATTGGGTGGTGGGTAGTATTTTACAATATCCTCCATGACCTAAATAGGTGGATCATTCCATTCTATAGGATGTTCAGTTGGAAAGATCCAAGATTTTGTTCTACCAATGACAGGGTGTGGGTGTTCCTCCCAATATTGTGCAACTTTCGTCCTTCCATCCCCTATCATCTTATCTTTGATTGTTTGTAGCTATTCATCTGAGCTCAACATCAGACATTTCTCCCACGTGTCCTCCCAGAAAAGGGCCAACTGGCCATCATGTATCTCCCCAAAACTTTGATTTTCTTACCTTCGCTCTTTTTTTCCAAGAATAATTCCAGATCATTGATCCCGATCTGTCTCCCTCCAAATGAATCCAGTCTTGAGGGGAGATATCTTTGCCATATTTTCCCTGCCAAATCCTATCCTAGAGCACTTTTCAACTTTTGATCCATCTCCAGTAAATTTTAGCTGCCAGGGCCTGGCTCAGCCTTTGGGGGTCTTTTAACCCTAAGCCTCCTCAAGACTTTGGTTCACACATTTTTTCCCAGGCGACTAGAGCCCATTTGTTTTCTCTTTTTGTTCCTCCCCATAGGAAGTTTCTCTGGATTGAGTGAATTTTCTGAAAGATGTACTTGGGTGTTGCCAAAAATGAGAACAAATAGACTGACATAGACATTAAAACTGATTTAATGAGTAGAATTCTTCCCGACAAAGGGAGGAATCTATGGGTCCAACAACTAAGCCTATTTTCCAGTTTAGTTAGCATCTCTTGCCATCCCATATTTCTTATAGCTTTGTCAATGAGGGGAGCCCCTAGGTAGTGCGAGGGCAGAGACGATCTTTGGAAGCCTAAAATTCTGGTAATTCTTTGTTGAATGATGTTTGAGGTGTTAAAGAAGAAGATGTGGGATTTATCTAAGTTTAGCTGGATTCCAAAGGAAATAAGGAAAACATCCAAAGCTTTCTTTATGGCTTTAGCTTCCTGCACTGTGGGATTCCCTAGGAGGATATTGCCATAAAAAAACTGAGGATAGGTCAAAGGTTCAATCTAAGGGGAAATTACTATCCCTTTCAGGTGACCTTGTCTCTGGGTTTGCTTTAGGAATCTCCCTAAACCTTCCGCGAAAATAATGAAGAGGTAGGGGGACATGGGATCTCCTTGCCTTAATCCCCATGAAGCATTAAAGGTGGGAGAGGGGGAGTCGTTGACTAGAATTGAAAAGAAATCTGAGGAAGTAAGGTTCAAGATCCATTAGGTCCAGGAGGGGTCAAAGCCAAAGGCCCCCATAATGGCTCTTAGGAAGTCCCAATTTATTCTATCATAGGCTTTGGATAGGTATAGCTTTAGGAGCATCCCATGTTTTTTCTCAGATTGCAAGGAATGAATGGTTTCATGAGCAATTACAATACCGTCCAGAATTTGTCTACCTTCTACGAAACCCCCTTGTTCAGGGGAAATAATTCCTAGAGGATAGGCTTCAATATTTTAGCAATGATTTTAGAAATAATTTTGTAAACAACATTTCATAATGAAATAGGTCTATACTTATCTGTTGTATTTGATTCATTTTCCTTTGGGATTAGAGCTAGGAAGGTGGCATTGAAGGCTCTCAAGACTATTTGAGAGGTCCTGGCTTATTCCACCGCTTCCCATAAGTCTTTGCCAATAATGTTCCAGCAGGCTTGGAAGAAGTCCAAAGTGAATCCATATGGCCCTATGGCTTTCCCCTGCAACATCTCTTTCACCGTCACTTCCACCTTCTCCATAGTCACCTCCCTCAGTAGGCTTTTTTTATGGTCTTCAGAAACTAGCTTTGGAATAGGATGGATGATTAAGTCACTGGCTCCCTTCTCTATTGAGGGGGTTTTGTGAGTAGAGAACTGAAATAATTCCTGAGGTTATGCTCTATGTCTTCATGCCTTTCTACTATCATCCCTTCTTCTGTTTGCAAGGAGTGAATCCAATTCCGGTTCCTGTGTTGTAGGGGGGAGTTATGAAAGAATTTGGTATTCTTGTCACCCTCTTTAAGCCAAAGAATCTTGGATTTATGGAGGAACATGATTTCCTCTTGTTGGTCTCTTTCTTCTAACTCCCCTCTAAGGGATGATTCCAGCTATTATAGATCTGGAGCCAGACCATCCTCGTATATTTGTCTTTGCACTTGTTCCATCTTCACCTCTAAGTCTCGTTTTGCATCCTGAATGTTCCCAAAGACTTATTTATTCCACTTTTTTAGGCTAATTTTTATATGTTTCAACCTTTGTTGGAACTGGAACATATTTGTTCCATACAACTTTTGGTTCTTTCCCCACCACCCTTTAATGATTTGCATGAATTATGGGTGTCTGGTCCATAATTTCTCAAATCTAAATGGTTTGGGATGGGAGCAGAGGCCATCCATCCATATCAAATAGATTGGCCAATGATCATATCCATAAATAGGTCAAATATCCCCACAGACTTCTTTCCTGTGTTGGTAAAAATTTTCTGAGACCATGAATTTGTCTAGTCTTTCTGCTATATGATGCTTCCCTCCTCTTTTATTTCTCTAGGTAAACTGACCTTATGAAGGGATGATGTCTATTAGCGGCAATTGATCAATGAGTTCTTTGAAAGTTTAGTCCTCTGCTCAAGCGCCCTATGCCCCCTTTCTTATTTTCCAAGGAGGTTATCATATTGAATTCCCCTCCTACAATCCATTGTTTCTATTTCATACTTGTTCCTACCGTCGAGATCTCTCTCATGAAATCTCTCTTCTCTCTCGGATATTGGGGACCGTAGACTTGCATGATTGTCCTATGTTCTATCGACCCTATGATCTTGTAGGATATGGTTATTATCCTTTTAGATTGGGATCTCAACTCCACTTTGAGTTTGCTCGGGCTCCATAAGAAGGCTAATCCTCCGGATGCCACCTTTGCTTTAGAGACGATGGACTCGTAGGGTTTCCATATCTTCCTAGCTATTGACTCCATAATTTTCATATCGCACTTAGTTTCTTACAACATTACTAGGTCCATATTTTCTAGTTTTAGTATGTTTCTAAGGATTCTGTGATTTGAAATGCCATTAAGACCCCTAATATGCCATGAGAATATCTTCATATTTAACTTTTGGTCTGGGGGAGGAAGTACTTGTCTGGTAGTCCCACTACCAGTCCTGATTTGATGAGAAGTCGTTTTTTTCAAGAATTTGCTTACGTGGCTTTCAACCTTTTTTCCTCTCATCGCTTCCTGATTTCTTAGTTTTTTTAGTGGGTTCGTCTTTATTCCCAGATTCCTCGACGAGGAGGTTGGATTATCTAGCATTGGTAATTTGATTTGTCTTCTAAGAAGTTTTCTATAAAGCTGATGAAGTTGTCCCACCTGCATACCATTTATCTCTTTTTCCCCATGGACAACTATCAACTCCTGTAAGTCCACCTCCATGTCTTCCGATTCTAAGGATTGGTTGTCATGTTCCTTCATTGTCTCTTCCTGTGAATCTTCTAAAGCCACCTCATCTTGCATCTAGACTTCTCTCAACTCTATTTCTCTATTTTTCATACCTGCCTCCGTTTCCAATGTTTCTGTATGTCTCAATATTCGCCTGTTTAGGTTGTTCTTTCTCTGGTCCTTATCACTCTCCTTCTTGGTTAGATTCCATATCTTCTTTATCTGCTAAGATATGGAAGTTGTTGTCATCTTTTATTTCCCCTTCCCCAGGGTTTTTATTTCCCTTGCATCCCACCTTTCTTTTGTTCAGGGCCTTTACGAAGCCTTCAGTGTCCTTCTTCTCCTTGCCTTTGTTATTCATCTGGGTTGTGTTCTGAGGACAATCTCGGAATAGGTGCTCATGTTCGTGGAATTACCTACATCTAAATGGGATATTCTCGTAGTATATGGGTTGGACCCATTTGTTATTTTGGAATGAAATAATGATTGATTCAGGTAGTGTTGCTACCACATTCATGTAGACACATATTCTAGCATATGAAGTGTATTTGACTACTTTTGTTATTTCTGAGATTTTGACAAAAGAGCCCAGCGTGTTACCTATTCCTTCTAGTGTTTGTAGGTGCTAGAACTCGTGGGGTAGGGAGTACAGTCTGATCTAGACTGGGGCGACTATGAAGTCCTCCTTTTCTGGGGAGAAACGCTCCGACCAATACCTGAGGTGGAGCCCCGCATAATTAAATAAATACGGTCCTTCATCAAAGATTTGGTTCCTGTCCTCTGAGCAGGTGAAAAATACTATAAATAAACCTTTGGACCCGAGTTTTAAGCTTATGTCTCATTTGACTTTCCATTTCGATTTTATTCATACCAACAGTGCTTTCTCCATGGGCCAGATCCCCATGAATTTACCTATTAGTGCATAGTCCATCCTATATTGAATGTATTCTCCTACCAATGGTGAAGTGACCTCATATCTCGGATTCTCCACCATTTTAACGGGTGTGTTGTAGGTTGTATCCCTTCATTTGGTGGATAATAATAAAGGAAGGACCTATCAATTTCTTTGGTGGATGTAGACCACACTGGGTGAACCACATATATATGTGTCTCTATTTTATTGTATATCTTCTGTGTTTTATTTTCGCATTTGTTTTATTTTATTGCTCTACGATCCTATTTTTCTAACCACTGGTATCAGAGAGAAAGGTAACTCGCAGGAAAAGAGGGTTCCTGGTTCGAGTGGGAGCAATGGCAGAAGATGGAAAGTTTAGGGTCGATAAATTTAACAGCGAAACTACCAGTTATGGAAGATGCAGATGGAAGATTATTATATAAGAAGGATCTATTCCTACCATTGGGTGGAATAACAAAGAGGACGACGACCATGAAGGACGAAGAATGGGAGGTTCTTGACAGAAATGAACTAGGAACGATTAGGCTGAGCTTGACAACGTCGATGGCTTTCAATATTTCGAAAGAAAAGATAATGAAGGAGCTGATGGATGCATTGGCTAAACTGTATGAAAAACCCTTGACATCCAATAAGGTATTTCTAATGAAGAGATTATGTAATATGAAGATGTCAGAAGGTGGGTTAGTTGCAGATCATTTAAATGAATTTAATACAATTACTAATCAACTAAGTTCTATAAAAGTGGACTTTGATGATGAGGTCAGGTCTCTTCTAATCTTGTGCTCATAGTCAGAAAGATGGAATGGCTTGGTCATGGATGTAAGTAACTCTATCTCTAGTTCAAACACATTAAAATTTGATGATGTTGTTGGTGTTATCCTTAGTGAGGAAATGTGACGGAAAATCACAGGTGAGACATCAAGTAATGCATTAAACATGGAGAACATGGGAAGATAAAAGGATAGAGGAAAGGGATCAAGGAATTGCGAGAATTCTAGGAAGGGCAGATCTAAATCTAGACTCGGAAAGATAAAGTGCTAGAATTGTGGGAAGAAAGGACATCTGAAGAAAGACTGCAGAGCTCGAAAGAAACAAAGAGATGGGAAATAAGAGAAAAATTAGGAAGCAAATGTAACATGTGATGTGTTACAAGATGCTTTGATTCTTTATGTAGATAATATTTCTGAGTCTTGGATAGTATATTCTGGGGCTTCATTTCATGCCACACACCATAGAAAACATTTTCTAGATCATGTTCAAGGTGATTTTGGACATGTTAATTTGGGCGATGATGCACCATGCAAAATTGTTGGAATGGGAAAGGTAAAAATAAAACAAGGCAATGGAAACCAATGGTTGTTGAAAGAGGTAAGACGTGTTCCAGATCTAAGGAAAAATCTAATCTCAACAGGGCAGTTGGCAAGTGAAGGCTGTATATCCATATTTACAGATAAGGTGTGGAAGGTCACCAAAGGATCACTGGTGATAGAAAAAGGAGAGAAGGTACGTACATTGTATTTATGTACTGGTAATACTGAGTCTTATATCTCTTTAGTTTCTACAAGAGTGGATACATCACTGTAGCATCATAGGTTTGGACATGTGAGTGAGAAAGGGATGGAGATACTTCACAAAAGAAATTTGTTGCCAAATCTTAAACAAATTTATTTGGATTTCTGTGAGCATTGTGTTTATGGAAAACAAAAGAGAGACAGATTTCACAGAGTTGGAAAATAAAAGAAGAGTGAAAGGTTAGAGCTTGTACATACAGATGTATGGGGACCAGCTCAGGTATCATCTCTTGGTGTCTCTCGTTATTATGTTACTTTTATTGATGATGCAACTATAAAAACTTGGGTTTATTGCATTCGACAAAAATCTGATGTTTTTGATACTTTTAAGAAATAGAAAGTTTTGGTTGAGAATGAGACAGAAAAAAGGTTGAAGTGCCTCAGATCAGACAATGGAGATGAATATTGCAGCAAGGAGTTTGATGATTACTGTTCATACCATGGGATTCGCAGATAGAAGACATTTCCAGGAACACCACAAGAAAATGGTGTGTTAGAAAGGATGAATAGGACAATCATGGAGCATGCAAGGAGTATGAGATTGCATGCTGGGTTGCTCTTATAGTTTTGGGCAGATGTTTTAAATACTGTTGTTTACTTAATAAACAAAGGACCTTCAAGCTCTTTGAATGGTGGAATTCCAGAGGAGGAATGGACAGGAAAAAAGGTAAACTGTTATTTTTTGAAGACTTTCGGTTGTGAAGCATTTGTCCATATTGATAAAGAAAATAGAACAAAGCTTGAGGAAAAATACAAGAAGTGTACCTTTATTGGATACAGTGTTAATTCTTTTGGTTATCACTTATGGAATTATGAAAATCACAAAATCATTAGGATTATAGATGTCATATTCAATGAAAAGGTCATGTACAAAGATTATTTGCATAGAAAGATACAAGAAAAAGAAAAACCAGAATACACAGTGCTTGATGAGATCACTAAAAAAGAAACTCCAAAGGTACCAGAAAATCAAAATGTACAAACAGGAGCAACAAGTACCTCAAAATCCTACAAGTGTTGTTAGAATATCTACGAGGTTAAGTAAGCCCCATTAATGATACTCTCCTTCATTGTATTGTTTATTGTTGACTGATTATGGTGAACTAGTATGTTATGAAGAGGCAATGCAGGTAGACACCAAAAACAAGTGGGAGAAAGGCATGAAAGAGGAAATGGATTCCTTGGTAAATAACCAGACTTGGGACTTGGTTCTGTTGCCTGCAAGAAAAAAATCATTACATAATAAATGGGTTTACAAGTTGAAGGAAGAATATGGAGGCAAAAAGCGGTATAAGGCTATACTTGTTGTAAAGGGGTTTGCACAAAATAAAGGTATAGATTTTGATGAAATATTTTTTCTTGTTGTTAAAATGACTTCAATTAGGACTATTTTAAGTCTTGTGGCAGTAGAATATTTGCATCTTGAACAATTAGATGTAAAAAAAACTTTTCTCCATGGGGATTTGGAGGAAGAGATTTATATGCAACAACCATAGGGGTATGAGGTCAAAGGGAAGGATAATTTGGTATGCAGGTTGAAGAAGAGCTTGTATGGCCTAAAGAAAGATCCAAGGCAGTGGTATTTGAAGTTTGATTTTTGTGAAGTATTGAAGGTTGTGGGTTGTTACAACTAGTCTGTAGCAGGGCTTTTGGGGATGATTGGAAGGTTGTTACAGTAAATTTTGGAGTTGTTACAGTTAACATAACATCAAGTATTGGGACAACAGATTACATGGATAATGGAGGGTTGGAAGGACTTATCCTCAGTCATTTGCAAGGAGTTGCAGAGGAACATGAGGTTTTGAGGGGGAAAGGAATTCCCTAACCCTCAGCCTCTAGACAACTGACTTGGAAACAAAAACCAAGAGGGTTTTAGAAGTGTCTTGTAATTGATTTTTGGTATTTTACTTTATGTAAAATTGGGTCATTGTCCCTGGTACGGGAGCCCATGTGTTTTGGTTTAAGAACAAGTGATTTTGGGCATTGGATTCCTATGTACTTTTGTATGATTCAATTGTTGGTTTATTTTTCGTTGTGCTAAGTAGTTAAGCATATCAGTGTGTTTATGTTTACAGTTCAAATTGTGTAAGTTTGTGTATTATGTTGAGAACATGGACCAGACCTAAGATGTGTGTGCATTGATTCTAGGTTCACTTTGAAATCTAACATAGAACCAATACCCTTGAAACTTGGATGGGTATCAATTCCATGCAACACCTGTCGCTTATGTGGGATTCAAATCACATTTGGATGATGCATACACATACTAGCTATCATGCATGGCTTTCCAAGTGCTTCAGGATCTAGCTTATCCTAGTAGCCCCATGTCTGTGAAATTCGATGTAGATGGTATTATTCATCGTAAAAGAGGTCCCATCGACATGAGACAGATGTAGGAAACAAGTGACATATATCTCGCTAGATTCATACAAAGACACTACCAGAAAGTGAAGTTCCCACTCTCGAATACAAGATTTGTGCTGAGAAGGATTTGATGTGTGATATCAACTAGAAGAGGTAAGTGACTTGTGTTATATTTTTCGTATTGTTTTTCATTTCCCCTATGGTTTCATGATGGTGAGATAGTGCTTCTTGCTTCCACACCTTATTATATAGAAATGAATGCCTATATTACTAAGATAATATTAGGTAGTTAAGAACCATCTCTTCTCATAAATCTTGTGCACAAATGATCCATTGTGTCTCTGAAGGTTCAACTATAGAATCCCCTCTCAATACCCCATGGATGTTTTTGAGTCACACCGGTTCTACCCCACTCAATCTTTCAGGTGGTTGGAAGGTTAGGTTTTGGCTCCCCCCACTTTCTATATAATAGTGGTGGGCCTTTAGACAATTCCACGGCATGATCAACACATGAAATTTATCTTTATAAGTGGTGACACCCCCCACATATCTATAGCCAAAAACATATGATTCGATTCAAAATAGAATGAAGTAGAGAGGTGCCTGCACACTTGCATTGGAAATATATTCAGTTGAGCAATGATTGTAGTGGGCATATTGTTTTTTCAAAATGAATCACTTTGAATACATGTTTGGGATAACAATATGTTTGTAAACAAACAAGGAAACACAAAGCGAGGATAAATAAAGAAATGAATGATAAACTTGATTTAAAGTAAATGTTTAAGTGAATAAGAGTAAGTTGAAAGAAAACTAAGGTTGACCTAGATATTTGCACTATAGGTTGTAGTTCCAATAAGTGTTGTTCCAAAGTAGACTCTCCATGCTCTTGTTTTCCTTTCCCTTCCTCGTTGTCATCATTTATAGAATTCATCTCCTGGGAAACATCTTTACATTTAAATTTTTTGGTTCCATTAACCATGTCTCCATTGTCCGAGCTCTTGAAAAAAAATTAATTCATCTTGATTACAGGATTTACATAGCTACTCGAACTTCCCTATGTAAATATTCCAACTTCTCTATGCAACAACTCCAACTCCTCTATGTGTGCAATGAAATTCTTGTGATACATTTTGAAATTTTGAAGTGAAAGTATTGTGATACGTTCTGAGATTCTAAAGTATCATGATCAAGAAAGATTCAATTCCCATTCCTTTTGTAGAAGAGCAACATGAAGTTGCTCCCTCTTGCATACATTTGTTCCCATGTTTATCACTCCATTCCCAAAGTTATAATACTCCCCCATTTAACAAATATTTCACCACATTCTTCTACGCCTTTGTTAGAAAAGAACGAAAACATTATTCTGCTCCTTTGTTAGAAAATAAAAAAAATTTACACATCTCTCTATGGAACTATCATGTTCTCTCTGCATCTCCACCATTAGAACATGCTTAGGTAATCCAAAACAAGTATATCCATTGGTATTCATGCTCCCTTATCTTGTAATTATTTCCCGTGTGTTGTTTTGTTATACCAATAATTGTTCCCTCTGAATTGGAACTGCAAAACACACTCATAACAATTGGTAAGTTTAATTTAAAAACCATGAACCTGGAAAAATATAAACATTGAGATTTTAAAAGAAAAAAAGATGGACTAATGTCTAATGTCTAATAATAGAGAAAATTGTTCGAGCATGATATCTATTAATTGTTATTATTTGTTATCACTTACCTCATTTATTGTTCCTTGTTGTTGGACTAGATGATGCACATGAATAAATTCAACATGGCAGCATCCACAATGAAATCTAAGGATAGATGGAATTTTTTGGGGGCTTGCAACTCTAAGAGAATAGCGCAGACACTTATAGGTACCATTCCATGGCTTGCAACTCTAAGATATCAACCCATACACTTACAAGTACCATTTCATAAAAGAATTCAAGTACCCATCCCCTGGTTAAGTCATTCCAACACAATCACCCTAAATCAAGAAGGAATTTAAATCCTTAGTTGGCCTGGTTTGTACAGACTTAATTGACTTGATAGTGATCAAAATTGTGGTCTTTTGCAATTCTTCTACAGTTGAATTGAAGCGTATCGATTCATCACATGTCGAGATGTAATATGGTAATTTGGGAGATATCATTTTGCTTGACAAAGGTTGTAGAATGACCTAACATAATGGCAAGTAAAGAGGAAGCCACATAAAACGAGATTGTGGAAAAACAAATATACAAGTTGTGAAGAAGATCATGACATGTGCACTGCATGCGGTGATGCATAGAACTTAAGTGCTCAAGTGAAAAACAAAAAATGTAAACCAAACTAATGCTATATTAAATTCTAACATTAATTCTTATAATTTAGTTACAAGAAACTAAGGCTAAGCAACACTCTTTATATTAATTTCTTTTTCCATGGAAAAAAGTATAATTTATATCATTAAAATGATCAAAATTACATTTTATAGATACACTTCGAAAGTGTATTCCTGTGATATGTATGTCTGTGTGTTTACTTGAAAGCATGTTGAAGTTCTTCAGTTGTACTTCTATCCTCTTAATCCATTAGGATTTTACAAAAATTGCAACCCAAAAAAGGTTTCCAATGTTCACAAAAAAGTTCTTTGTTGTTCTTGAAGTTGTCCATTTAAGGACTCTAAAATATTCCACTAGCCCATCTCCAAGTGTGTGCCTTCTTTCAAGTCCCGGTCCGCCTCTTCGTTTCTTTCCCTATATACATGATGACAAGAAAAAGAATAAAAAACCCTCTGTAGTGTTTTTATATATTCCATAATATTTGCAAGTCTGATATTTGTGCATCTTTGAGCACCATTTATCCAGTTTATTACATTTTTTTAGTCTCCATAAACTGTTATCATTTTACAATTATGTTCAAGTGCAAAGGCCAAGAGTAGTTTGAGGGTCATAAGTTCTGCGTAATTGTTTGTTCCTGCTCCCAAGACAGAAGTCAGAGTAAAGTAGTGAGTATCTGAGAAGTATAATATCCCTCCATCCCCACAAATGTAGTTTTGGGAGGCTCCATCAAAAAATCCCCAGGGAGTTTTTTTTTCGATGTTTACTTCTCTTATAGTTTTGGTCTTGAATCTCTCTTTGGTTGGTGCAAAAGAGGATAGGATGGCCAAACTGTTCAGAGTAGTTTTTTCGACAGTTTGAAAAACTTCATTAAAGATGACTTCTTTCCTAGCAAGCCACACAGCCCAGATGATCAGTGAGGGTAGCAATCTGTATCTTTTAAAAGATAAGTTTTCCCACCAGTTCCTCCAAGCTTGTTCCAACGTGTGGCCAATCCAAAGAAAATCTTTCCCCATAAGTCTGGATACTTATGTCCATACCATCTTTATATACGAACAGTCTAAGAAAAGGTGTTGTGTCGTTTCCCCATCTGTTTTCCACAGAGGACATCTACCTGGGCCATAAAAAATTATTTTTGGGAGTATGTCCCAGGTTGGGGCTTTTTTTGTTAGCACACTCCACATAAAAAGTTTATATTTTGCAAGACAATTTATTCTCCAAATCTTTTTCCACCACCAGATTGGTTCTGCTTGTACTAGTTCTTGAATTAAAAATTTGTAGCCTTCCTTTGGAGTGTAGATACCAGAGGCAGTTATGTCCCGAACAAGTTCGTCCTCTTGGTCTCTTAATATTACCCGTGTTGTTTTTAGAGCTGTAAGGTATCTCTCTAGTTCTGTTGAATCTTCATCATTTAGATCAAGATCAGTGGTCGACTTCTATCCTTGAGTCCATAATTTTTTGGAAACCGGATCGGCAAATTTGTTTAATGTATCAAGGCCTTTTATTCTTAAAAGAAGAATTAGATGATCTGAAAGAAGGTGCTTGCCTTCACTGCCCATGTAGGGGTCTTCACCCAGTCTTACTCGGTGACCATTCCCCACTTTCCAAGCAAGTATATCCTCGATAACTGCAAAGGATTTTATAATAGCCTTCCATATCACCGAAACTCCTTTCAAGGATTTATGAGCCCATCTAATCCACGATTCCACTGAATCCAGTGCAATGTACTTTCTTACGACTAATTTTGTCCATAGACTGTTTGTGGTTAACAATAGCCATCCCCCTTTTGCAGCCAATGCTTTTGAGAAAACATGTATATTTTTTAGTCCCCATCCACCCAGGGCCTTTGGGACATCGATCCTTTTCCATCTAACCCAAGGTGTCGCCTATGAATCTTTCTTTCCACTCCACAGAAATCTAAAGAGAGCTTCCTTGTTGCCTCCAAAGTTCCTTTTGGAATCCAAGATAGTGACATCCAGAAATCTGGAATAGCTTCCAGGACTGATTTAACTAGGAGGTTGACAATGGTGAGTGGTTCCTCCAATTCTGCCGAGAGGACTGTTATACCGAGCCCTGAATCAAAACCCCGAGAGTTGATGACTTTTATAGAGCGAGTGTTACAACCAATATCCAGTCCTCCAGATCTTCCAATAGAGTCCAGGGTTTCGAACTTCCAACCTGGGAGTAAAATGGAGAGTCTGGCATTTACTTCATCTCCTTCTCCCAAAGTTTCCTGTAGGAGAAGAATATCAGGATGTTCTGAATTGATCACCCTTTTTAGGG
>ML778996.1:2344664-2367636 GCA_009831015.1 Picea engelmannii
CCCATGCATTTTCTCAATAGATTAAGAGCATAGCAGAGCTGTTATAGAACAAAAGAAAGAGAATGGCTCTTCAGCTAGCCAGTGATCCCAGAGCCGGGGCAGAAATCTACCATGGGAGCGAAATTTGCAAGCAGAAATCCATGAAATTGCTTGCAGAGGTAGATCTTCCCAAGGGCCTGCTACCCCTTGAGGAGATTGAAGAATGTGGATATGTGAGGGAAACGGGCTTTGTGTGGCTTAAGCAGAAGAAGAAGAGTGAGTACCAGTTCAAAAAGATTGGGAAAACGGTCCAATATGGTGCAGAGATCAGTGCCTATGTTGAGCAACACAGGATGAAGAAGCTGACTGGAGTGAAGAGCAAGGAGATGCTCCTCTGGATCACCATCTCTGAGATGTCCATTGATGACCCATCCAGTAATAAGATTTACTTCAAGAGCGCTGCTGGGATTGGGAAATCCTTCCCTGTCAGTGCCTTTGAAATTTAGGAGAATGGCAACAGATAAAATATGGGTATTGCAGGCTTATGATGATTTGGGTTATTTGTATTTTGGTATCTAGTGTCAATAAATAATCTCTTATTTAAAGCTCTGTGGTGCATATATCTGTGTACACAAGATGGAAACTCTTATTTAAGCCCTGTGGTGCATATATCTGTGTACACAAGATGGAAGCTTGCCAGGTTTTATTATGTAAACAGTTTAACATGAAAGGGGCTCAAGGCTTTTGGGTTTTCATCTTTCATGATTTCTGTGATCTCAATAATATAGAGCTGACCTGATGTTGATAATCAACATCATAGGATATTGCTTTTGGGTTTCATGATTTATGTTGATATATTATCAACAATATAGGATTTATGCTTTTGGATTTCATGATTTCTGTGATTTCAATAATATAGAGCTGACTTAATGTTTAACATCATAGGATTATGTTGTTATATTTAAGGGGATTTTGTGGTTTTGCATTAAGAATTTTTGTAAAATTATAATTTTCTATTGGCTATTGGCTGAGTAATAATAATTTAGTTAAGTATTCTCACATTATAATTTAGTTAAATATTTTCACATTATGAAATGATTTGGTAGGGATTATAATTTAATAATGTTCTGTGAACTGTTATTCAAATACGGTTAAACTTAACATTTTCAACCAGTCCATTTATTTATTGGATAATGTAAATTTTTATTTTAATTTATTCATTTTTATTTTAATTTAAATGATTTGGGTCATCTTAAAATGTGTCAAAATTATATGAAAAAAAATTGTGGTCAAAGTTTTGGACTTTAAAAAAAAATCCTATCAAATTTGAGAGAATTTTCACTCAAAAAAAATAAATTTATTCACTTATTAACTGAGCCAAAAACATCAACATATAAAAAAAATCAAGTTAAGTATTCATAAGCACATCATAATACAATAAATTAGGAAATCAAATAACATTTATATCATAAGGAAATGCTCATAAAAACATACTAAGTACCATTCAATCAAGTGACATTCCCTGTTAAGAGGGAAAAAATATCAACATATAAAAATTAAAATTAAAATTGAATGTTCATAAAACCACAATCCACTCTATATGGATATAATAAAATAGGGATATGTAAATTAAGTAGCATTTACATAGAAACACAATTCACTCTACTAAAATGAATGATATTGATATAATAAATCAGGTACATGAAAAATAAGTACCATTTACATAAATCCACTTTACTTAAATGAATGATATTGATATAATAAATCAGGTACATTCATTAAGTAGCATTTACATAGAAAGTGATTAAATGTTAAATATAAATGTAAAATTAAATGATTATAAAATTATTATTTTTAATGATCAAAATTGATTTTTTTTATGGTTTTTTTTTAAGGAGTTTATACCATTTTAAAAGGGTTGTCTAATTATTCTACCTTTTTTTCCTATTCCGGTGACATTTGCCTTAAATTCAGCTGAAAATGATAGCAAGGTTTTTTCAACAATTGTATTCAAAAATGCAATTTAAAAAACAAAAAGTTGTGATTTCGTATAGATTTATGTCGAAACTTAAGCAACACCTTTTATATATATATATATATATATATATATATATATATATATATATATATATATATATATAATTCATTAATTATTTATGAAAGAAAACAAATACTAAAAACTTTCAAAAAAAAATGACTACATTTATCATAACTTATGAGTGTTGTAGCTCCCAAATCATCCTTGATGACCATTGCACTTTTCATATTAAATGAAGATTAAGATTCAAAATTCAACAATTACTAAGACAAAAATCATGTGGATTCTTGGTGGTTCTCATTTAATACATAGCCCCATTACTAACCTAATGTATATTAATCAAATTGAGCCCCATTACTAACCCAATGTATATTAATCAAATTGAAATTATCTTGTTGCTTGTATTAATAAAGAAAATGTGTTATTAAATATGTTATTTGAGGGGTACACATCAATTTTGTGATACTAACATACCCCTGAAACTATGGAATGGAATATCGAAGAGAATTGGGTATGATACATCACGAAAGGGAAGAGCTATAAAACAAAATTAGATGTAGGGTTGCATAGGGTATACATTGCACACAGATAAAAAGACTGAGGTTTTATGGATAGTGGGTCCCTCCATTGTTTGTCTTAACTTATCTCTTATTTTAGTGATCGACAACATTGGTAGCAAAGTAATTACAACCACTCTAAGAAGGAGTCATCTAATTATGTAGCAAAGTTCTTCCACACTATTTGAATCCAATAACACAAAACTTTAGAGTTCTAATCATTCAAAACTTTTATCAATTTTTGGTTGACGCAGATTGATTCAAAATTGGACAAAACCCTAAGGGCATCGTTTCATCATGAAGAGAACTTTGATCACGATACAACTCTAATCATTCCTTAAATTTCTACCGAAATCATTTCAAATATATTTCCATAAAGAGGGTATTTTTAATACAAGATTATATTACTCCCTCCAAGAACTTCACTTCACAACCATATGTGACACTAATGAAAGGGCTATGGAAGATCAAAGGCTAATACATAGAAATCACATATTCCATCTTAATGGACGTGAAATTCAATGGGGTAAAACGATGTATGATAAATATTATCCAAAACAACTCTCTTTTTGGAGATATTTCAAGGAGAAAATCCACAGAAATTTGGGTGTCTGACATACTTTCACATATCAAAATTCCAAGGGCATAACATAGTTCCATGTGCCAAAGTCCAGGGGACATAGTTCCTCTATGCCTCTAAGGGTTTTGAGGGTCTCTAAATCGATCAAGCACTGATTTTTTTTTAAAGGGTCTACAACTATGCACTCTTTAGATTTTTTGCTTTGCTAAATCTTGACAAAAATGGAGTTTTTTGGGCCAACATGTCCTCTTTAGATTTTATGCTTCATTAAATTCCAATAAGATGGAGTTTTTGAGGTTATTTTTAACAAGAGGTGCTACCACGCAAAAAGTCCCTATATTTTTGGGACATGCTGCAATGATGTCTGATATTTGTGTTTGTAAGAACCGATCCATTCACATCAATAGAACTAAGGTCCTTTCCTTTTGGGACTAGCTGTAATAATCTACATGCTTGTAAAAACTGATCCATCCACGACAACAAAATTGAGAACCTGAAAACTTTGATGGGTATCAACGCCATGCAACACATGTCGCCTATGTTGGATTCATCTCACATTTGGATGTTGCATACACATACTAGTTTTTATGCATGGCTTGCCAAGTGCTTTGGGCTCTAGCTTCTCTTAGCGACCTCGTGTCGATGAAATTTGGTGTAGTTGGTATTTTTCATCATAAAGAAACCCCAGCGACTTAAGACAGACGCAACCTTGAAACTTTGATGAGTATCAACGTCATGTAACACATGTCGATTCTATAGGATGCATCTCAAATTTGGATGTTGCATACACATACTAGTTGTCATGCATGACTTTCCAAGTGCTTTAGGCTCTAGCTTCTCCTAGCAGCCCCATGTCTGTGAAATTTGGTGTAGTTGGTATTTTTCATCATAAAGCAGGCCAAGCAACATGAGACAGATATATGAAACAAGCGACATCTAAATCACTATCTTCATACATAGACACTATTGGAAAGCGAAGTTCCCACTCTCGAATGCAAGATCTGTGTTGAGAAGGATTTGATGCATGGTATTAGCTAGCAGAGGTAAGTGACTTGTGTTAACTTTTTCATATTGTTTTCCATTGCCCCTTTTTGATCTACATTTGTTGATCAATGTTAGTACATACATATCCATCCTTAGCTTATTCTTTTATTCTCATGTTCCTTGTATATTCAATACTTAGTCATTTTTTCTCTTTGAAATGTGGGTTGTGGATCTGGCTACCATCAAGTCTGCAAACCCGCAAACCCAAAATTCTATACTTAGTTTATTTTTTCTTACCTCACAAACCCAACACTTAGTTATTTTTCAGTGTTGCGGGAGTCTCTTTGTGGGAGACCCATCCAATATTTATCCCACAAATGTCCTTGTCCCGCAACCCGCAACACTTAGAATGACCCCTTCTATTTTTGCATCATGTATAATGCACAACTTACCTTTTTCATACTTAGCCTATTTTATTGAATGCAGATGCAGGACAACCTTCCATTCCACTTACCTTTTTCCCAAGACCTGCAATCCCRCTGTTATCACTCCAAGAGTCACTCAAGGTTGTAGGTTGAGTAAGCTTGGTAACTTAATCAAATGTGTAAATAAGGGTATAAAATTGGATCARAAATGGATAACTCACTCACTCACTCSAGACACATATGAMTACACTYAGACAAATAAGGCTTTCAACTATACTTATTCAGAAGGTTTATATAAATATGTAAATGATGAAGAMTACTTATTATACCARCAKAAACATACATACARAAGCATACATGAATGRCYAGCTATAACARGTAAGAGTACTTGCAATTCTAGTTTATCAATGCCAAGATAAGATGACAATTATCAATCATTAGATAAACATGGAAAACATGAATATAATATTCACCCATAGGTACAAAAAAGAAAGAAGATGAAGGTATGAACATCTACAACAAAAGAAGCTTGTATTCCAATATGCATTCAAAAGTCTTTTACAAAGGAGTCTCTCCAAGTCCTCTCCATTGAAACCGCCCCCCTAGCTCCTCCATTAGGTCCTCTTTATATAGATATTACATGATCATATAGATCCAAAATAGATGTATCTCATAAAATTTTAACCTATATTTGGTTTGTTGAAGATATCCAACTCAAATCCGAATTTGTGAGGTGGCTAGCAAAAACAGAGTATACAATTTCTGGAAATATCCCTCTCAAAGATTCACCCATATCTCCCAAATCCTATCAATTGTTGGAAAAATGAGATAGGTTTTTGAAGAGGAGATCGTTCTTGTAAAAAAAATCTCTCACTTTCCAAAAATACATTTCAAGCTCATCGGAATCTATCTCCAAAAAGATGACTAAAATAGGAAAACACAGATTTCCAAAATCTAGTCATATCCCTACATTCTAGGATTTGATCCATAGAATGTTTCCATTGATGAAATGAAGTGCCACCTGCATGATTTTATAGGGGATGATCTTATATTCAACTATATGTGGCCACCTTGACCCAAAAATCCTCTTGCCAAGTCGAATTTTGACCAAAACAGGAAAAAATTCAAAAATTTTAAAGTTTGACAGAAGCGTCACGTCATGGGTGGCATTGCGCAAAAGGGTCGTGCCATGGGTCACAATGCTCCAAAAATGCAACAAAACCCTATTTCTTCAAAAAAAAATCTCTTATGTTCTTGTGAGGGCTATAAATCTGCCATGATAGATGAACTTCCCTGTGAAAGACTTAGAATTATGATCTCCAAAACTTCATCCAACTTGCCTCTTTCTCAGTCACTTATCTTTATTGGGAAGGCTGGATGAAGAGGTTTCTTTTAGGAAATTTTGACAATTTCAAGACTCAAAAACTTATTAAAGGCTGATTGGAATGGGGCATTTTAGTAGCTAACATATGGCTCCAACTAGGATGGAAACTTACCTGCGAGGTTTCCAAGAACCTAGTAGACCCTGTGCCTATCCATTCAATCTGAAAACCCTGCAACCTGCTCTGATTATTTAGATCAAACCATTCTTCAAAAATATACATCTTGGACTCTGTAGTGCCTAGTCCATTGGGTTATGGAGTCATCTAGTATTAAACATGTACAACCATTCCTTTGTAAACCCTCATGATGTACTGAGAGAAACTCTCCTTATTTATTGAAAACTGAAATCCTTCATACTGCAAACCAACTAAAAACTGAAAAAAAATGCTCAACTACTGAGTTTATTTTCACACACTCCTTCTCTAATCAACTGTATTTCTTGTTGATCAAGTGAAATCATGCTTCCAATGAATCCATGCAAGTAAAATCATGTCCGAAAGACTTCTTTTTATGCCACTGATTAGAAGATAAAAATAAAAGCATAGCAGTAACCATAAAACTCTTTCAGGAGATCACACTCACTGTCAAATACAAGTCGTATGATAAAATATGAAAGATTAAGAGAGTTTGAGAGATAAGACTCAAGTAAGGCTACCATAGGATCTTAAAAACTGTGATCACCATCATACTGATTCAGAATCTTTGACTGATCATATATGTCTTCCCCTTTGCTATATCCCTGTGACTCATATCCATCACTATGATGTGCTGGCCCACTACAACTGGAAATGTCTAAGAGAAAAGAAGAGATATGTTCTTGATCTTCTACATCACTATCTCCATAATGATCAAATGAAGGATGAGTCCTTAAAAATATATCACGAGAGAATTGTTGATTACTTTCTCCAACAATGATATCTTTGAAAGATGTGTAAAAAATAAGAGGATCTTTATTGGAATTTTGAACAACAGACTCATAATTACCATCGACCATAGCATAATTACATTGTTGATCATCTCCTTGCTGAAAAATAGAACTAGATGAGATTCTATTAGTCAACAAGCCTCCATAAACTTTAAAATATTCCTCATCATCACTATAATTGTCAAATATGGGAACATCAAGATACAATCCTAATGGCAGAGATGAAGATTTCTACAAAGAATTATCAGCAATAGGGCTTCGAAACAAATCTTAAATAACATCACCTTCTTCCTCATCATCATCAACATTTCCATCAAAATTTGGAACAAAATGTACATAAGGAGAAAGATAGTACTTTTGTTGTTCCTCCTTAAAAATGTATGATCTATAAAAATCCAGTTCCTCATGGCTGCTGCAATTTCTCTTTGTCTACAAATCTGAAAAATGTGGGCTACCCTTACTGATTTCAATTGGAATTTGAACAAAATATAGCCGATCATCTCCATTTGTAGCTAAAGAAATCAACTCTTCAGATTTGTAACAATCAGACTTAATGATAGTAATAGAACCTTCAAGATTTTCACTATTCATTTCTAGTTCATGGTCATGTGAAAGCATATCATCTTGAAGATCATTAGAAAGATGTTGCAGATTGTGAGGGAGAAATTCTTCTCTATCTATAACTTCAATCTCATTATGCAATTCATATTCCTCATAAAAAATTTCAAATAAAAACTCATCTGAAAAGTACCTTTTGCAATGCTCATTGAATACTCTGTGAAACTCTTTCAAAGATGAAATTCTAGAAGGAGGTAATGAGAAAGACCACTTATGTGCATCACCATCCAATGACTGCATGAACATATTCATGCAAACATCCTCATGTTGTATATCTAGTAGATCCATGCACTCATGGAACTTGATGAGGTGTTTTGTAGGATTGTCTTATTTCCTCTCTCTAAAGATATGCAAAAAATCTCCCCATTCTTTCAAATGAGGTGTTGGATGTGGGAAACCAGGAACTGTAGAGAAGTTGAGAGGTGCAAACCTTTGAGCCAAAAGAGAAACAAATGCCTTTGAAATTTGAATATTGTGGAGTCGCCACTGAATTCGTCCTTCATGGAATTGCCAGATAGAAGATTACAACCAATATGATGCCCAACCTTTGTCTATCATCAAAATCAAGAACTATGTCGTCTCCCAGGGAAGCTTGCTTCACACTCCTCTCCTCGACAACGACACCAATTTTTTATCACTCCAAGGGTCACTCAAGGTTGTAGGTTGAGTAAGCTTGGTAACTTAATCAAATGTGTAAATAAGGGTATAAAATTGGATCAGAAATGGATAACTCACTCACTCACTCACTCCAGACACATATGAATACACTCAGAAAAATAAGGATCTCAACTATACTTGTTCAGATGGTTTATATAAATATGTAAATGATGAAGAATTCTTATTATACCAGCAGAAACATACATATAGAAGCATACATGAATGGCCAACTATAACAGGTAAGACTACTTGCAATTCTAGTTTATCAATGCTAAGATAAGATGGCAGTTACCAGTCATTAGATAAACATGGAAAACATGAATATAATATTCACCCACAGGTACAAAAAATAAAGAATATGAAGGTCTGAACATCTACAACAAAAGAAGCTTTTATTCCAATATGCATTCAAAAGACTTTTACAAAGGAGTCTCTCCAAGTCCTCTCCATTGAACCCCCCCCGTAGCTGCTCCATTAGCTCCTCTTTATATAGATATTACATGCTCATATAGATCCAAAATAGATGGATCTCATAACCTTTTCACCTATCTTTGGTTTGTTGAAGACATCCAACTCAAATATGAATTTGTGAGGTGGCTAGAAAAAACAGAGTATATTATTTCTGGAAATATCCCTCTCAAATATTCACCCATATCTCACAAATCCTAACAGTTGTTGGAAAAATGAGAGAGGTTTTTTAAGAGGAGATTGTTATTGTGAAAAACCTCTCTCACTTTATAAAAATACATTTCCATCTCATCGGAATCTATCTCAAAAAATATGACTAAAATAGGAAAACATAGATTTCCAAAATCTAGTCATATCCCTACATTCTAGGATTTGATCCCTAGAATGTTTCCATTGATGAAATGAAGTGCCACCTACATGATTTGATAGGGGATGATCTTATATTCAACTATATGTGGCCACCTTGACCCAAAAATCCTCTTTCTAAGTCGAATTTTGACAAAAACAGGAAAAAATTCAAAAATTTAAAAGTTTGATAGAATCACCGCGTCATGGATCGCGCCATGGGTCGCACTACACAGAAGAGTCACGGCATGGGTCGCACTACTCCCAAAATGCAGCAAAACCCTCTTTGTTTCACAAATTTTTCTCTTATGTTCTTGTGAGGGCTATAAATCTACCATGATAGATGAACTTCCCTATGAATGACTTGGAATTATGATCTCCAAAACTTCATCCAACTAGCCTCTTTCTCAGTCACTTATATTTATTGGGAAGGCTGGATGAAGAGGTTTCTTTTAGGAAATTTTAACAATTTCAAGACTCAAAAACTTATTAAAGGCTGATTGGAATGGGACATTTCAGTAGCTAACACCCACATCCTCCAAAATGACTCATCCATTTTTGCAACCTGCAAAATTGACATTTTCTTATACTTAGTTTATTTCACCATTATGGATGAGGGAGTCCCTCCTTCTTATATTTTTTACTCTCCATGCTTGCAATGCATCCCACAATCCCGCACTCATCATATTTCACTTTCCATTTCCCACATTTCACTTCCATACTTAACCATTTTTCATGTTTCCCGACATCACATCACCATTCCCGATGGAATTTACTTCCCCTCCACCACATCACCCGCCACTTGTGTGAACCTAAATACCGTTATTAACTAATGAAGATTTTGTAAAATCTTTGTAATTAATTCAAAATCTGACAATGCAAACTAGAAACTTTGAAATAAGATCTATAACAGTTGATAATCAAGGAAATATGTGGTAAATTTAATAAATAATTAAAACACCCTCCTGTAAAAAGGCTATATCAATAGGAGCACCACCCATTCATAAAAAAACAAATCAGTGTAAAGACATGTTAAGTAAAAGAAAATACTTGTATTGCGGATACACACTCAACACTCTTGGACAAGAAGATCATCAATTCCAATGGTCGCAAGCCTACAAGTGGTATTTGGCTCTTCCCCATGCAAAGAAAGAGTTAAACAAGGTTTGAAGTTTAGGAATAAAATTGGTCGGGTGTGTACCTGTGGTGGAAGGATTCAAAGAATTGGTACTTTGGTGCGTAGATAAGTTTGACACAAAGAGAAGAATTATTCAAATCCAAGGGAATCTCTTTGTCCCCCTCGGTATTTAGGAGAATGATGTGACTTCCAAACCCCACTATGTTGTTTAAGAATGATGAAACATAAGAGTTTCTCAAGGAACGCCAAGGAGCAGCAGAGCTCCTCGATAATTATATCAACATCCCTAGAATTAACAGTAATTCTGCTCAGGTTGAGGTAAATTTTTTGAAATACCCATACAAAGAGTTTTCCTAGATTTTTTCTTGTATAATTGGACTAGATTCTACGACCTCTGTACCAAAGGACATTGTGTACATTCTCCATTTTTTTGTTCATGAAGATGCCATAATTGACCGGGCAAAAAATGAGATATCGTTTCAGTTGGGTGGCCTAATAAAAACCAGAAAATTTCACATCAATTCTTATTTGGTCTATGTTATTGCTTACTGTTACATATTTGAAAACTTTCCCAGGGAAAGGAATGTTGATTTTAAGATGGAACCAACTTTTGTCTAGTACTCGACTTTATGGAGACATAGTTCCCAATACAATTTTTACATGGTCCAAAATGGTTTTATGTCTACTTTCAAAAAACTGATTCATGGTCCTACTGCATCAAGGTTGTCACTAGAGGCCGCATTCTTTCTCATTGAGAAAGGAAATTTTGAAACTTTGGGGGATTTTTGTCTTTTGAAATTGTCTGGGTTCCAAGGGAAACCCTTCTTGTTACCCTTCTATGTGTCTGATTGACTTTTTTTCATCAAGGTGTGGAAATAGTATAAACATTGGGCACACTTTTTCAACAAAAAAAGAAAGAAACAATTTATTCCATTTCCATCGAGGGTTGGGGAAATAGTTTCCAAAAATATTTCCCATGTAGATGAATTTATTGGTCAATTTGATCAACTCAGTCTGAAAGAAGCACAAGCCATCAAGAGTTTTGATCCTAAAAAATTATTTTCTACACACATGTCCCTAGTTGGATACTCTTCATATTTTAGTAAGTCTGAACAATTTGAAGGAGGGGGAGACAACCAAAATATCCTTGAAGCCTTTATTGAAGAAACCTTGAATGGCATTGAAGAATTGGAAAACACTAATGAGTGATACATGTATAAGGGCACATAGACAACTAATAAGAACCCTAATTCACCCAATATTTCACAAAGAGGTGCTTTTGCAAAGCAAAAAACTAGAAGTAGTGGTCTAGAAATAAGAAGGACATCCGTCGAAAATTCAGATGACGGTGGAGATAAAGACCCTACAAAGAAAAATTTGGAAAAATATCATCCTATACACACTTCCATTAAAATAAAAAGAAAAACTCAAAAAACGGGACACGATGTGCCTCAAATTGAAGACAGTCCCAAATCCATGGAAGTAGATGTTGTAATAGAAGAACCTAGCTTATCGGAGCAGAGATTAATGGAAACTAGGGAGATTGTTGAGGATATGGCTTCCCAAGAGCCATAAATCTTTGAAGAAGAGTATGTTACACTTCACCACACATCCTATCACAAGAATTCTAAGAAACTGTTGATAGAAAAAATAAATATGAAAAATAAGAAATTTGCGGAGAATTGAAAAAAAAAAATTGATTTTCATGGGGTTCCATCCTTGAAAATTGTGCAATTTTACGACGAAATCGGTGAAGCATTGAAGGAATTTATTTTTGACATTGAAAAAGAAATTTCATTTTTAAAAGAAAGAATAAAGGAACTGTGGAAAGCTCTAATTCTAAAGCCATTATTTGTCAAACCTTTAACTGCAATTCAACCAGTACTTACCCTTGAAGATGTTCTGAAAATCAGTTCCAAATTGAAGGGCTCATCTAGTTTATTGATGGCTGTAACAAAATATGTTGGAGATGGTATCCAGAAGAGAATATACTTAATCCTTGAAATATGGGAATTAACACAGATTTCATCTAGCCTCTCAACAATGATTTTTCACTTTAAGGAATATATCTAAAAAGACTTAGAAAATGATGAAGTATTTTATAAAGAAGTAGTGGCAACATTTGCAGCAAAGGTCTCAAGTTTAAGTTATACACACAAAAGAGAACAAAACATTCCCTCTAAAATTTGAATGAAACATATTAATGCTTGTTGGCTTAAAAGAATCAAATGTTTAAGAGAACTGTTGTATGAGTACGATGTTGTTAAAATTAAGAGGGGTGACATATTTCTAAAACTTGTTGATCTTACCAAAAAGTTATATGGCCTGAATTTATTAATGGATATAATACTTTTGTTAAAGGAGCAACTATTAGAACAACTAGAAGCATTAAAAGTTGCATGGGATAATGAATTTAATGACTTGATTGAATTCTCCAAAGAAGTATAAAGGTGGCTTGTCTGATATATAAATAAGAATGATGATATTGAGGACACGTTACAACAATTAAGCATTGATTTGAGAGAATTGGAGAATCAATTATTTGAAATAAATACCAAGCATGAAATAACGGTTGCTTTGACTAGGGAGTATATACAAGAATGGTTAAATTTTTTTTTTGTTAAGATAAAAGATGCATCCACAAGAAAATGAAAGGTTCATAATTTCCATCACAGTAAGTCAAGTAGTCACTTTTTTCTCACCTTCACCATTTTTCTTCTTCAGTCAATTGTCATTTTTCCTTGTGTGTTCCCAGTAACCTGTGAAACCTAAGGATGACCCCTAACTGTTTTCTTTTTTCTTCCATATATGTTTTCATTTTATGGTTCGCAGGAGCCCCATCCCATTCCTCTTTGAAGGAAAAACATAATTTATTTTATTTGTAACCCCAAACATTAGTGCTTATTTATTAAGACATCTATTATTTTTTGAGGTTCCCAGAGAACTATTTGAGACATAACATTATTGATATCTTAGAATTTAATTTTAAGCATGAGATTTCGAATGTGTGTTTATCAAAACCTTTATTGCATTTAATGAAATGATCATTTAGATTTCTATGCCTTATGTGGTCCATACTTTCCTTTCCTTTGCTGAATATCAGGTCTTAGTTTGATGAATGTTGTGATGGAAATGTCGTCCTATGATATTGTATACTCTTTTGGTTTACAAATCTTGTAATATAGTGTGAATATTTTATTTTTGTAAGATACCCGGTCCTTTCTCAAGTATTCTTTGCACGTGAATATTTATTTTAAGAATAAGTATAGTCCTCTCTCAAACATTTTTATGTTCTTGCATGTTATTTAAAAATATAGGAGTACCACCTTTTTAAAAATGCATGGGGATTTATCCTCGTGAGATTGTCTTAAAGACCATAAGAAAATCTTTTTTATCAACACCCCTATAGTTTCCTTATGGTGACATTGTGCTTCTTTCTTCTGCACTTTATTATATAGAAATTGATGCCTATATTAGTAAGTGAATATTAGGCAGTTCAAAACCCTCTATTCTCATAATCCTTGTGCATTAATGTTCCATTGTGTATATGAAGGTTCAACTATAGAATTCCCACTCTATACCCAATGGATGTTCTCGAGTTGCACCCATTATACCCAACTAAATATTTTGGGTAGTCAAGAGGTTGGGTTCTGGATCCCCCACACCCCTTTTCTATATAATAGTGGTGGCCATTTAGACAATTATGCAGTGGTATCGACATACAAAATTTCTCTTTATAAGTGGTGGCGCCCCCCACATATGTATATCCAATAACATAGCATCTAGTTCAAAATAGAATGGAGTAGAGAGGTGCTTGCGCATTTGCATTAGATATATATGATAGAATGAGGAGAAAAAATGATAAACTAACAAAATCAAATAACCAACAAAATAGAGAATACAAAGAAGACAGGTGGAAAAGGCACCAAGCCAAGTCAACTAATATGTACATCAACAATACATTAATAATACAACTCAATGTAACAACTCAACAACCGTGTCATAGCTAATTGATTATTGAGGTCTTAGCTAGGACTTAGGATTATTTCGAAAAAACCCCCCTTTAATCTTAAGTACGTACAAATGTATCAGCTTAGAAACAAAGACTAGTGCAAAAACTGATAAGTCTTTAACCTGTAACTCATGGTATGAAACCTCATGAGTGTCGATGAAGATCCACTTGAAAAACCCGCCAACTGTGGATGTTGAAAACTAAATCTGGAAAACTTATTGTGCATCAATGAGCCAGATATCTTCTGAGTGGTCGTTGAAGTGAACAAAAACCAATGAGAGCAAATCCTGATGATAAGTGAATTATTTGCAAGTCTAGCACATACCATATCCTGAAAAACCCTGGCAATCCAATGTGCCAAGAGAAAAGAGTAGAAGAAGTGTATGTCCTCTGCAAGGTCAAAAGACCATCTCTAATAATTCCAAAGACTATGAAGCTCTAACACATCGACACAAAAAAAAACTGTCAAAAAATCATGCTAACAAAAAAAAGTGTCGAACAACATCCAAAACTTGTATGTGAAAATCTTGTAGCCAAAAAACATTTGAGTAGTAAACCAGGTAAATTGTTGGTACTGCTTCAAATCCTGAACCCAAATGTGCATCAAAAATGTAGAACAATGCATCAAATGCCAAAAAGTGGCAAACTATCCATCCAATATATAATATCCATCAAAATCCAAAATACCAAGTGATGAACTATGTCATCGAAAAATTCTCTAAAGGTCAAACTGACCAATCCAAATCCATCATCCAATAAAGAAACACACATCATGTCCTGAAAAAATCCTTAATCATCCATCACCTTGAAATCATAAACTCATCTACAATCTTCAATTCTGAATCAAACATCATAAATTGCAATCCTATAAGTTAGACTTAAAAACTTGAAGTTTGACATATCAATACCCCCCCCGCCATTGATTAAAAAGTGATAATTCTAGATAATGAGATATACCCCCCATGAAAGTGGAAAAGGGTAATCAAATCATCTTTGAGTCGAGTCTGGAGACTCAATCTTCAACTCATTAGACTACATCAAGCAAACCTTGACCATGCCTTGTATCATCCAATCCTGAAAAACATTCATGTCCATCAACTGTAGAAATATCTCCAATCAAGCATGGTTGTAATTGTGTATAAACTCATCGATAAGATCATTCCAATAACTTATCTTCCAAACTCCAATGCCGAGTCCATAACCATTCAAACTTTACATGTTTCCTATGAATCTTTAGTTGTTTCCAACACCTTTCTTAGACATGATTTTTCTTTCCACAAAAAACACATGGGTGGAGATCAAAGCAGTTTAACTCGGCATGACCTACTTGGTGACAATGTCGACACAATACACGTTCTTTGTCCAACTGAGCATTATCAACCAACAAATCCTTAATACCTGTATGATCATCAATATCGGCAAAAATAATATCATCATCTGTATCAACATCCTGGACATGTTCCTTACCAAATTCTTCCTTCCTATCAGTGTTAACCAAATAAGCACCTCTTATAAATATAATTGGTTTACAATAATTAGGTATATGAAAAAAATTATCATGATCATTTTCATATCCTAAGCCATATTTGTTTCATTTAAATTGTAACTCTTCCCATGGTCTAACAAATTTATCTATATTTTCAACTTGATCCTTATGTTGAACCTTCAATTTATCCACTTTGTTTTTAGTGTCATCAGTTGAGGCTACACTGACTTCATCAAAATAAAAGGACTGCAACTCACAATCAACAAGCGCAAGTTTGTTTTCTTGTTCCTTGGTTTCATCATTAAATGATGTCAACTACCTAGTCAAAAATTTTGTTTGTGTTTGAAGTAGATGTACCTTTTTGTGTAGTATGCAAAAAAAAGTAAGAACGTTAGTAAGCATTCATTTTTGCATAGGAATTGTATATTCTAGATTCTTTATTATCAACGTGTGCAACATGTTAGGGTCCTATAATTATAGGTGACTTGATTCTTCAACTATCTATTTGGCATTGCTCTCGTGATGAAGAMACTTGTMTTGCTTGGCTCAGTTGATTTTTCTTCTCCCTCGATCTTCTTATGGTCTTTATCATTCATGGTCATTTTCATCATGTCATGAGTCATCAATTGAGTTAGTGGGTCATCATTAAATTCATAATCTCGTTTCTTTTGTTTTCCCAAAGTTTTCCCTATTCTTTTCCCCTTATCAGAACAAGGTTTTCTATCATGCAAACTGAAATCATGGGAACTTTGAGAAGGTTATGAGGAAGGAAACCAGAGACACCAAGCATCATATATCAAATATAAGGAGGTGATTGGCATGATTTTTAGGGTTTTGTGGTCATTTTTTGTACATAGGGACAAGTTTTCTTCAAAATAAGTTTCTGACCAAATGAAGATGAATTTGAAAAAAGTGAAAGAGTTTTTTGTAAATAACAAACAAAGGAACAAAAACCTCATTCATTTTATACACAGGTATTATGATTCAAGAGAAATTCTCAAAATATGTTTGTTACAGGTAGGTTGTTTCACTTTTGGACAACTTTACTTCAAGTCAGTTTTTCAGGGGTTTGGAGAAAGGGTTTTCAATTATTTATGAATCTATTGTGTAGTAGAAATATAAATATTTCAAACGATACCAATTTCATCCCAAAAATCCTCTGGGAAAGCCTCCAAACATCCTTTTGAAATGGTGCTACGTTTCTGTTGTATGGTCGCTATGCTTCTGCATTTTTAGTGACCAAATTCAAAATTGAAATATGAACAAATAAGGAATTACTTTTGAAAACTAGAGGAGTTTTTTGTTCCAAACATACCAAAGAACAAAAACCTCTCTCATTTTTGTAAAATTCATTACGTTTAAATAGATATCATCTCGTATTTGACCCTTATTTTTCAGATAAATGTTTGCAAGTTTTGGCAACAATGTCATCTACAGAAGCGCAACGAGCCCAAGCTACGCTTTTTCCTGGAGGCTAAAAATTCACTTTTATCAGCATGAATGAATAGATTATGAACTTTACATATCAAATATATCATTGGTGGGCTAGTTCAGTATCAATTTTGGAACAAAAAGTAAAAAATGTGGCGAAAAATTGCTTTTTGCCCCTGTTTTCACCCAGGCATTGCGTTTCTAGACCAGTTGTGGGAAAATCAATTTTGTGATGTCTTGGAGTGGCTATTTTTCTTGTTTAAGGGTTAAGGAGGATAGTATAAATAATAATATATCCATAACACTCATACATTTTTCAAAATGATCAAGGGAAGGCCTCCAAAAGTACCCTCAAAGATCATGCTACGTTTCTGTAAAATTCGTTGTGTTTTTACCAGGAAATTTTACTAGCAGGATAGATTTTCAAATTCCTTGATCCAATTCGAATTCCATAGATGTGGCTGACCTTATAAGGTTTTTGTATTATGTAATCAAATGTATATGAACTTTTCATAAATATTTGAATGTAATTAAAGGGTCATTAAAGTCAGTCAAACAATTAGAGTAAAAGAGGGAAACCAATTTTTGACTTCCTAGTCTTCAGTTTAGTTAGAGATTTTCTTGTGATTTTCTCCTATCATGAAAAATTCGACCCTTTGGAGAGGGGAAAGTTGTTTTGTATATATATGTAGACCCAAGAGATTCAAGCAAAAGGTTGGACTTTGAAGAGATGGATGGTATTGAAAGACCATCATCTATTGTAAAGATGTTTAGGAGGTTAATAGAGACCCTTTTTGGCTAAATACAAAGACATTATGTTTCCAGATTCTTGTGTCATGATTATGTGGTGAAGTGCTTGTTTATGTAATTTGTTTTCTCTCTAGTTTCACATTATGTTATCTCTCTTTATTTTTTATAAGAATTATATGTTCAGGATTTGTTTTCAACACCCTGTTCTGGCTTAAAACAATATTTATGTTTTCTTCTGAAGCTTGGATGTAGAATTCAGATAAGTTATTCTCTGCATTTGTATTGAACCCTAACCTACTCTTCCTTTCCATCTCACAAAATCAAAGAATCCATTGACATGATTACCTTGGCTGGTTACATTTTGTCTCAGTTATTCATTCATCTAATCATCTTTAACCTTTGACTCCATTTTTCCCAATGGCCCTCTTTCGTTGTCTCAACCAAAAACTTAAAACCAAAACTCATATCATCATAACTAGCCTAATATCCAATCCAAACAAATCTAAATATGATAGAAATATCCCTCTCTGAGTCTTGGAGGGATAGATTCTTGATTCCAAGTGGTTTTGTGGTTACCTATGTCAATTTCCCCTTCGGCCTGAGAAATTACAGAGTGCTAACACGATATTAAACATTTTGATGATTCCTACCATTTTGAAATGCTTCAAATATGTCTAATCTGAAAAATTTAAGTCCTCCTTAAGATCACAATATAAACCAATCCACACACAAAAAAATATCCTAAGACACCCTTATTTAATTTTGGGTGGGTCCAGGACATAAGACAACACCTTATAACTTTCGAAAAGAAAACACCTTATAACCCCTTAATACACCTTATAACTTCAATTACAATTTTGCAATCGCTCTAGCAATAATAAAATCCCTATGACTCATTTATGAAAAAGCACAAAAAAACACCTTATATAACACCTTTTCTCCCTACTTCAGAACAATATAAATTTTCCCTTTTATGTTAGCTACCTTATAATGACCCCTGGTTAATCAAAAAATTGCAATTACTTATGACCTCTTTGTGACCCTTTGTGGAACTCATTAGTTTCTCAATAAAACCACATCCAACCAAGCAATATGAGAGGAGGAGTGAAGCCTAAATGTCTGCATCGAGTAAGTGATCCCACTCCACACATGTTCTATTTGTTTATACATATAAAAGCGCTTCACATAGATCCTATTGATCTGGATTATTTTCAGAACGAATGAAAGCAGAGATATTACAATGAAATACACCTAAAAATTGCCAGAAACAAATAAATCCAACAATACATGATTTATATTAGTGAAAGAAATGTACAGAGACTATAAAAATACAAAGTGAAAGACTCACTAGAATGGTGACAACTTTGTCTCTGAGAGAAGAGATGTGACGACTACACTCATTCGCAAGAAGATGATTAAAATGAGGCTCTGAAGGCCCTTTTATGATAAACATGAATTCCAAAACCCTAGACATCCAAAAACCTAAACCTAGGAAATGAAGCACCAAAAGTCATGTGGGCCCCATTGGGGTAAGTTAGTATATTAACTTCCTGGGTCGTAAATTTTGCATACAATCTCTATTTTAGGTGTGTGATAGCCCGTTGAAAGGGTCTTTTCAAGAAATATGCATTATTCCATCAAACTCTGACTAATTCTACATTTGTACTGTGGAAAGCCAAGAAAACATTGTTTAGAGCCCCAAAACGGCCCTGGAAGTACAAAAATATGTATTGACATGAAAACTTCCAAAATAAGCCGGTTGGAATATGTGGGCGACCACCAATATCCACCTGGTTTCTGTGTAGGGATTCAGGACAACCCCGTAAGTGTAGAACCCATAATTACAAAGAAATGTCACCATTACAGAGAAATGTGTTGAAATGAAAACTATCCAGATGAGCTAGTTGGAATTTGGAATAGGTGGGTGGCCACCAATATCCACTGGATCAATCCTCCCCCCTTAGAAATTAGTGGTCTCCATTGCATTGAGTGCTCGGGGAAGAGGCGAAAGCATTTTCTGAATCTAAATCTTGGTGAGTTGCATGCCTTGTTAGAGAAGTTGCATTGTTTGGTCTATGGAAGGATGTCACGAACCTATTGCTGGCAAGGTTGAATATTTTCCAACAACCTGTTGTCTCTGGGCTTGACGAGGCATTGTGTAAGCACCATTGTAGGTGAAGAAACAATATCTTCTTTCTCTTCTACAATCTGCTTCTACTAGATAGAAGGTGTTGAGGCTGCAGTGGTTGTAGTGGCCTTTTATGCATCCCTTGAACAAACTATGAAGAGGATGAATTTTGCAGTATGAGAGATTACCTTGCAACACTTTTTTTGTGGAACAATAGTCAGAACTACCTCTGGTACCTTGTAGAGATGACCCCCTAGAGTAATAATGACACTACGAGGTCGAGACTTATAAACAACATGACATTTCCACATATATTGATCCAGATTATTTTTGAAATGAAATGAAAGTCGAGATATTACAATGAAATACACATAAAAATTTCCAGAAACAGAGAAATACAACAATACATGATTTCTATTAATGAAAGAAATGTACAAAGACTGTAAAACTATAGAGTCCAAGACTCACTAGAATGGTGGCATCTTTATCTCTTAGAAGAGATGAGACTACTATTCTCATTCGCAAGAAGATGATTACAATGAGGCTCTGAAGGCCTTTTTATGATAAACATGAATGTCAAAACCCTGGACATCCAAAAACCTAACCCTAGGATATGAACCACCAAAATTCATGTGGGCCTCGTTGGGCTAAGTTAGTACATTAACTTATCGGGGTCGTAACTTTTGCATATGATCTTCGTTTTATGCGCGTGATAACCTGTTGGAAAGGTATTTTCAAGGAATACACATTATGTGGCCGAACTCTAACTCCATCATCAATTTGACTATGGCAAGACAAAAAAACATTGTTTAGATCCCCAAAATGACCCTAGAAGTACAAAAAGATGTACTGACATAAAAAATTAAAAAATAAGCCAGTTGGAATAGGCAGGAGGCCACCAATATACACCTGGATGATGTGTAGGGATTTAGGACATCCTCGTAAGTGAAGAAACCACAATTACAAAGAAATTTCCCCATTATAGAGAAACGTGTTGAAGTGAAAACTATCTAGATGATCCAATTGGAATTTGGAACGGGTGGGTGAACACCAATATCCACCTAGAACAATCCTCCCCCCTTAGGAAGCAATGGTCTCCATTGCGTTGAGTGCCCAGTGAATAGGGGAAAGCATTTTCTGAATCTAAATCTTGGTGAGTTACATGCCTTATTGGAGAAGTTACTCTGCTTGGTCTGTGGAAGGATGTCACAAACTTGTTGCTAGCAGAGTTGAATCTGTTCCACCAACCTGTTTTCTCTGGGCTTGGTGAGGCATTGTGTAGGCAGCATTGTAGGTGAAGAAACAATATTTGCAATCTACTTCTGCTGGATAGAAGGTGTTAAGGCTGCAGTGGTTGCAGTGACCTTTTGTGCATCCTTTGAATAGACTATAAAGAGGATGAATTTTGCAGTATGCGAGATTACCTTGCGGCACTGTTTTGGTGGAATAGTAATCGGAACTACCTCTAGTATCCAATAGAGTTTACCCCCCAGAGTAATAATGACACTACAGGGTCGAGGCTCATAAACAACATGACGTTTCCACATATATGGTTCAAGGCCCAAAACAACATCACATACATCAAGAGGGGAAACATCACACACTACCTCATCCTTCAAGGGTTGGATTCCATAGGACAGGCGACACTGTTGGCTGACACTGAGATCTCATCCCTGGTGAAGCCACCTGATGTTGTATGGTTGCAGGTGTGGTGTTATCGAAAACCCCAACTATTTGACAACCTCAGCTGAGATGATTTTCTTTTGGCTATCGTTATCAACAATGAAATGCAACGGGGTCCCCTTCACCCACATCTGTGAATGGAAGAGGCGCTCCGCCTCTTCAGGATCTATTGGTTCTTCTTGTTGAATTGTTGCGGTCACAATAGTAGTAGTGGGGTCTGCGTTGATGATCTGTCTGTTTTCAATATTTTCTGGATCATATTTTGAATCAAGGTTCGACTCCTTGTCTTTGACCTCGACCACCGATGACTGTTTAGAGCGAAATTCATCGGTGTTGTTTCAAGTGATTTTGTGGAAGTCGCACCACTTCCGAGTGTCATTCTTCATCTTTTCTTTACCCTTCTATTCCTGTGTCTTGGAATGGTTGTCAGGAGGTTGTTGGTTAGGGTCATATTTACCATGCTTTGGTTGTTGTGGATTTGCAGACCCAAACTCCCATTTGTTATGGTGCCTAAATTTCTTCTTGGTTTTGATATCATATCAATATGTAACTCCCAATGATGAGATGTTTAGGAAATCTATTTCAGTTTGGATGTACCTATGTAGAGACCCACGATATTTCAGAACTAGATGTTGCTCGGAGTCTTTGATACACATCTTGGTGCACAATGTATTGAAAGTATTGGTGAACTCCAAAATTGTTTGGCTCTTCTCTTACTATAGTGTGGTCCATGTCATGTATTGGTCTTCATAGTTATCAACAAGGTAGTATTGTTCCTTGACCACATCCACAAAAAAATCCCAAGTGGGCTCGGCCCCATATATTCCAAATTCCTCTGTGGAACTTTTCTCCTAGTAATTTTCCCACCAATGTTTGACATGGGGGAGAGCCTTGAGGAGTGCGGAGGTGATCTTTTCCCTGTCAGAAAAATTGTGAACAGAGAAATAACCTTCTAGCATATTCAACCATGTTTCTAAGGCATCCACATCTATCTGTCCTTCAAATCCGGGAATATCAAAACTAACTTGTACCTTGAAGGGAGAGGTTCCTCCAAAGTGGTCGCTTGATGAAGATGTGCTTGTTGCTATCAACAAGCATTGAAGGATGTGGGAAAAATTCTCCATCATTTCGTCCCTCTATCGTGCAAGAGCTTTCTCAAGCAACTTGTTAATAGAATCTTCTACTCCACCTTTTTTCTTTTCAGCCGCGATAAATGGTTTCTTGGGTGTGTGAGAGAAATTGTCCTCAAGAGAGACAAGCTTGAGACACAACTTCCTATACTCTGACCTCATCGGGGACATGCACTGAAAAATGATCAAGAGCAACCTGTCTCTGATACCACTGATCCAGATTATTTTCAAAACGAAATGAAAGTCGAGATATTA